>JBCFXI010000210.1:0-236864 GCA_038496175.1 Ampulex compressa | reverse complement strand
ATATTTGTTTCTATATTTCAAGGAACTTGTCCGGGATCATACTATTATTGATGTTGTACATCGGGCATGTAATAATATTTATTAACAATCAATCGCCACCGGTCTTGTAGACACGATTAAAGTGGATGTTAATAAATATTAAAATCTATTCACCACGCTTGGTCTTGCGGATACGATTGAATAGATGTTAATAATTCATACGTAAGCGATCGTGAAAAAAATTCGGACATGGATAGCTAGATAAAATTTTTTGTCGAACATACCTTAGATCTGAGCTCAGCACCCGATGTCTCATAGCCAGTCACACCATTTTCTAACGTCCCAAGAGTGACACAAACCTAAAACATAAACAAACATTGTTATAGAATATTGGAAAATTTTATTAGACCTGACTGATGTATCCAGATTATCTCGTTGATTTAGATCACAGAAAGTTATGCCTGTCTCCTATTAAACCTGTTTTTATAGAAATACTGTATACGGAAACATGTATTACTCTTATTGAACTGCTTAAAGTTTGCATTTTAAACAAACTTCTTAATCCGTTACATGCCAAGTGCAAACCTAGAAAAATGCACTAAACAGTTTACTTCCTACAGTAAACTAATTAGAGAAAAAATATTTTTATTGAGTTTGTAACCTTTATAGCACTCTGTGCAACACTTAGGTACAGCGATTAAAGTTAAAAGTTCCACTGCTTAGGTAGAAATAAATAAAAAACAAGCATCCCAAAAAAGGGCTAATGGTAAATAATGGGTTGATGACCGTTCATTTTTTGGACAAGACATTGATTCTTTTTTATACTATATATAAATTACTTCCCCATGGCTAAATAGAATAACAGAGATAAAGAATAGCAGATAAATTCTAAGTATACCATGCTCTTAGAAAGTACGCATAGACACTACGAAAATCGTGCCGATTATAGCTCTGACACGCGAAACCATAGAGGCGATCCTTTACTCGGATACGCGGTAATATATGCAGCCACAAGAATTTAGATAGTTCCCAGGATATAGGGAATAACGGTGAAACACTAAATGCAGACACGTAATATTTTTGTGTTTCACTGAAATCTTACGGATCCGTATACGTCCTGTCCTCCTATCAGGAATTATAGCCGTGCGTTTGCGCCTTTCGTGCTCCTAAATTCGGAAGCAGGTTTGAACGAAGTAAGATCTCGCCGTTTGTTAAATAAGAGGCTTATAGAAGACAAATATGCCGAAATAGACGCGCGCTGCTAGCGGGAGCTTACAGAGCGTAACGGTATCGGCGGCATTTAACTAACTATCCACACGGCCGCCGGTGCGGTTTACTGGAAGCGATCACATCTGCTCGTCTCCAATGTTTTCTTTCCTTCCACACGTATTTTGTCCGCCATATCCGCGTACATTATCTTTGACCAATAATCTGTACCTCTTGCCCAGGACTTTTCAGGAATAAATACGTTACACGCGTATTACCTTGATTCACTCCACTTTGTGAGTTACAAGCGTCTACCGCCACAGAGCTAATCGCGTGTATCGCTTTGGAAACTATTAGGAAACGCTAACGCTTTTATTTATTTCAAATCCTCATAGAGAAATAAGAAATTTCTCGGGTTTTTAATCGGTTGGTAAATCGCTAATTACATCTCCATTGGCGTTACAAATGAAAAACCTAGGATGAATAATTAATATAAGGCCGAGTTGCGATAAGAATCAGGAACAAGCAGCGGTGGGTATGCCATAAGTATAAGCGCGTAGTATAGTTTATCAGCGGTATGAGCGCTATGATCGTGCCTATATTTTACGCGTTAGGTATTCCCGACTCTCGAGGGATAAACTCCGCAAAAAGGATACCCAGGCGATGCATTAAGTCTCTCATAACCCTTATCGAGCTTATGACCGATTCGTTGCGTTTCATAGCAACTAACGCAATCTGTGACGGAGCCAATCGGTAAAGGAATAATCGCGCATCCGCATCGACAGTTTTCCCCAACCGCCTCGATTTACGTAATGGCCACGGTCATCGACACGCGTTATCCACCGCGTTGCTTATCCACCGGCACGACTCAGGTGCGCGCGTGGAATATCTCCGGTCGCTTAGAGAAAACCAAGGTAAGAAATACGATTTCATCGGGCTTTCAGGGGTGATTTATAGTTTCTTGGCACCACGACCGTAAATTCTGTCCCTTTAGGACGCACGACCATTACTTTTCGGGCTTCCTCTAGGATTATCGAGGTGCCGCTTACAATCTCGTTAGAAGAAATACCATATTTGCGGCACCAACGATTTTTCATTCTCTACGCTACCCGGTAAATTCGACGATTTATGGGACCATGCGCGCGAGTATCTTCGTTGTCGGATGATTAATTTGTAACCTCGTGGTGCAGGCTCGCGACAGGTAATATGAGGTGAGAACGGAAGGATTTCATACCGCGGAGTGTGCCTTTTCGGTGTGCCTATGGTAAATTCTTATCCTCGCGGAGCTGGTTGCACTCTCATATTATACACATCTCTTTTCCTAGGCTATTCAAAAAAATGCAAATACAACAAGATTTGTGAGTATCTAAATATTAAGAACTAAAGGTACATTAATTTTAGATGTAGAATCATATTCATGAGTATAGATAAACTTTTACATTTTGTGTCTCAAATCTTAATAGTTCGATGATCTTTAAGTGTAATTTATTGTGCACATGTAATCAAATTTAAGCATTTTCACGTTTAAAGATTTGATGTTTTGTGCGAAAGTTAATTTTCATAACCGTACATAGAACAACGTATGAATCTGCACGTTTTTCAGTCGCATAAGTGATATAAAATTATTATAACCACGTTGCGTGCTCATATTCATTAAAACATTAAACTATATCCTTCCTTGCCATATCAATATTTTGCAATCAAAACATCAGTTTTAAATAAAAATTGGAAAGAGTTAGATGCACTTTATCGAATGCAAAAATGCAGAAGTGATCGGAGGAATTCCAACGAGCCTACGCTTTTTTCTTCCCGCAGAGCACCGTGGTCCCTGGCGATTTCTCGGCGTTTTTTATTAAGCAGTAATCGCCAAACGACGCTTTAACGACCCTCTGATGTCGTTGTAAACCGGGTATTCCGCACGAGAATCGTTAAACAGGCAACTGGCATCGAGCCTTGCGATTTACGTTGACACGCGAATCTTTCCGAAATTGAGGGAATATCCGCAGCCTGAAACTCGATTTGGTGTCTCCATTAACCCTTTAGAGGGTACGGTGTACTTTAGACGAAGCACCGTCGTCTTTGTTAGAAGTGCATTCGCGCGTAGCAAAGCATCCTCTTTTAAAAAAGTGCACTACTTATGAAAATCGAAATATACACGAATAAACTGTTTATTATTATCGATTATGCATTTCTAATTCTCAGCTATTTCCAAACAAGGTTTAACAAAGCTTATGTAAGAGTGGATATTTCGATTATTACTACTTTATTTCTACACACAATTATAGCCAGTAATACAAATCGAATCTAAAACTATCTCAAAATGTAAAACTTTTTTCGCATACAAAAACATCAGCTATATGACATTCATAAAAATCATTTTTCAATCTACATTTATCAAACTTATTTTGCTCTCATGCTGCGCACCTAGGAAATATTTCCGAGATCGATCACTGTCTTTTTAACATAACTGCGATTACTTTTAACTTATAAGTAAAACAACACGTTTCACTCCGTATGCGAAGTGCACCTTATGATTCTTCGAGCGACAACAGAAAGACCGCGAATCTCCCTATGACACGTACGCTATCCAATGAGGTCAGACCCTGGAATAATTTTACGAGCGATCATCGAATCCTTTGATCACCGTAGACAATAAATCAATCAGACTACCGATTAACCGCGAGGGAAGGGATTTTAATTGCCTCTTTCCACGTTGATCCACGAATCTCCTTTCCACGACGTTCCACGGTCGCCTGCGCCGTAAACCAGAATTTTTCATGGTGGCCAGCCGGTAGAATTCCCGTAGCAAGCGGCCGATACTTCGCCACGGTATATTGCCATGCCCTGGGCAACAGTAGCGGCCACGACATTCCGCGGAGGCAAGACACGGCCGGATCTAACTTATGTACGCTGTGACTGCCTGTACTTTTCTGGCACTTCCATCCTTTTCCCCGAGGGACCGTGAATACTCGACGAGGAAATCGCATCCGCGCTCAGCCTAGGCGAACCCCATAACCGAATGTCGCGGTTTCCTCAAAGTCGTCACCGCGGGGTACTCGATTACAAATTGAAAACCATCGCTGCGCGCGCATCGTCCATTATAAATATAGCTACTCAATTTTTTCTCTCAAAATCACGCGTATTCTACGAATATCGAATTGCAAATTGTGTGCTTCAAGTGCAATGATGATGAATATGTTCTACTTTTAACTTAAAAATTATCAATATAACTAGTACTTTGCGCTGCGTATGATTTACGTATTCTGCGAATATTTAACTACAAATCGTGCGTTTCAAACTATGTATGTACGCGCATTTGTAGAATTTTACTTTAAATGTACAACTTTGCTTCCGCTGTTTTGCTATAGACGACTTGAGCGGTAAGTAGCGATTGAAATAACTAGATCATAGACGTCATGCAATAAATTTGGATATCTCTTAACATAACCCTATAGGAACATAAAAATCATAAATGTATAACCAGTTTTTTTACAATAAAGCCTTGAATTTCGGGAATAAAGAAACCGATGGGAGCAAAGTTGTACACCTAATACTCGAATATACTTATCAGGATGTAGATATATTGCGAACCGAGATCTAGGGAGTATCTGCATTTTGTTTGATTTTATTTTCTGATATAACTTTAAGCAACGTTCCAAAACTAATGTAATAACGCACTGTCCTTTTTCTTGACTTACGAATAAAATAGCGTGCAACTAAGGATTACACGAAGAATATATTCTTCCGTGAGTAGAAGATGGTAGAATTTATAGTAATACTGATTTTAAACTATTTATATCGTATATCGGAATATCAATGAATCAGTTACAGAAAGGCTCATCCTTGTTGTTGTAAAATTATACGATGTTTTTGTACCTATCCAAAGCGCGTTGGTCGTGACGGAGATTTCGAGAATTGGCATTTTCCGTTGAATAGCATTTCCACGAAGAACTAAGCTTTCAGTACGTGCCTCCGCAGACACCGTTAACGTTTCTTGTGCACCGATCATGACGCTTTTCATTTTCAATTATCACCGATTGTGAAAGCTAATTTATTTGACGTCAATATTGGCCTTTCGCCACGCTGGTATCCCTGTCAAATAATGCTCAGGGTGTAAACTTGTGGTGATCAAAGATGTGGTGTGAGTACCGTGCAAATACGGTCACCTTCGATCGAATCAGTTGTGGATTTACCGAACTTTCTATTTCACACTCCCGATTGCCGCCCATTACTTACCGAAGCAGTAATTATATTGTAGCGACGGTGCATGCTAGCGGCCACACCAATATACTATGGTTCGTAAAAATCTACTTGTACATCCTTTTTAACCCTTTTCAGTCTAAATTAATATTTTGTAGTATGAAAATTCAATTTTGAAGAAAAACAATTTAGAGGTACTTGATTAGTAGAAGCAGATTATACGGATGAAGCCGAAGGGCATTATTGAGCTGGAAAGGGTTAAAACAAATCGAGTATTCTGAATATACGAAATATTTCCTCCACAATCGATGGAGATGTTAAACTTTGTAACAGTAACCAATATATATATTAACTCTTTCATTGTTACGGACGGAGATTTTACGTGTAGCGGAAATGCTCACCATAGGTTATGGACGAAGATTCTCCATCCATAAATTATTATTTCAGGAATATATAAAAAAATAATTTACTTTTTTAACAGCGTTTATTTTATTAAAATATCTTTAATGATAATGAGAGTTACGGAAATCCTTCAAAACTATTGTAATTTAAAAATCGTTCCCAGGTTTAAATGGCTATTATGTGACCGACAGCCATGTTAGAGTATCAAAAATGACTCCCAAAGAATGGATTATGAATATTCAATACTACTCTCCGATCTGACGACATTCGACATTTGCATCACCAGCGCTTGTTATCGACGCGATGAGGCAAAGCACGATAACCCGAGTGTCAGCTTTCCTCCGTGCAATTAGATAATTGCACTATTCCCGGGAAATACTAATTTACCGCATTAACGATCAATTCGCCGCCGGCATCCAGCGGAGTTCATCGAGGCGTAATAAAACTCGTAGCGCCGCCGCAATAATGGACCATTAATTAATATTTATATTCTGCCCACGTGGCCATGACGCTTCCTTTCGTATATATTAATTCTACCACCGGTTGCATCCGCAATATTCCCGCTCCGCGGCTTATTAAGGCCGCGATTAAAGCCACTGCCCGGCAGAGAAAGGGCTGCGTCGTTTTGCCCGAGATGCAAGTGTATATTATTATCCGAGCATTTAATAACGTTCGTTTTCCGACGCGCCGATCGCTTCGAAGAATCGAGTTATGCCTTGTTTTCCCTTTCACACACGGTTTCCGATTCCATTGGTTGTATTCTGTATCGCGGACTTCCGCATAAAGCGTTTGTGTTTAGTATCGGATAAGTCACCATCGAATGGCGATTACATTTACGGATATGTAACGATACGGTAATGAACAGTTGATGAAAAGATCAACGAAGTTCCTGATGCTACTAAACTTACAGCATGCTATAAATTTGTCTTTTTTATTCATTGTATTTTTTTTATTTTTTAATGTATTTATTTTATTTTATTTCTATTACGCATTACCTTTTATTATAATCTGAGTGCTAATGGCCATGGATGAGTGAAGGTATTTCGAGGTTTGTCACTTTATTTAGGACTTTGTGTGTATAAACAGATCTTTAGTAAATGGAATATAAAATCATATCGTGCTAATGATAGTCTTGGAAAGATTCTTGCATACTTCCAGGAATTCCGGCGGGTAGTATAGGTATCTTACAAAAACAATCGCTCGAAGGATATGAATCATATCCTAGAACACGCAATATGCACAGATAAAGCGTACAATCTTTCTACGTGTTCTCTGCGCAACCTATTAAATTATAATTCTCTCATGCGTCATATCGGTTTATTGCCATTATTCTCATAAGAACGTCTACTCTTAAAACTAGTATATCCACCATACAACCCATACAGAATCCCATACAGAATCACTATTAGCAAGGATTAAGCAACACGGATTCATAATATTCCACCAAACATACATGCACTTCCAAGCCCTACAAACACCTGTATAAAAAAAACGTATAAACACAGCAAGGATTACCAGGGATATAAACTTCGAATTTCGTCGACAGAACAAAAATGTCTCCCGTCGTGGGGGCGGGCAGGGTGAACGATCGTAAAGACCGAGGAGTTTCGGTTTTCTCCGTGGAATCCGTGGGCGTATTTAATCGGGCAGCGTGCTAATTAACGGAGGAATCCATTCGGCGCCGCTGATCGGGGTAATGAGTTTGCTTGAGGTATTGCATAATAAATAATAGCAAACCGTGCATACGCTTATGCCGGCAATTATGGTGCCGGGGGTACGTGAGCGTGCATAAAGATGTAAAAGGAACGTGGATGCGAGCGCTCGTATTGATCAGCGCGCCGTGACGATCGCATTAATGCACGTTCTATTCTCCGTTTCTTCCTTCCCCTCGCGCAAACAGGAAAGAGTACCTTTCAGCGGCCAAGATAAACTTGGAGTATACTCTCCATGGGTGTCTACCGAAGGAAATTTTTTGCGGAAGAGTCGTATCCCCCAAGCGTCCGTGTTTGCGCTTCTAACGGCCTCGGACGAAAGGTATACAGGTTTTTCAGATTAAATTCGCCTTTTTTCAAATCGAGTGCTTTTACATATATATATATGTATATATTTTTTTCAATTTTGATTTAAGGGAAATCGTTTTTGGTTCTAAGGGCATTTGTGGTTAAAAGAAGACTTATCCAAGTAGCATATTATATACGTATCCTCCGTATCTCTCGGATGATCGATGAACCTTCTTAATCCTAGTAACGAGGACTGATTTGTAAAGTATCGATTAACCTAGTTTCATACGTATATACCTTAAGAAGATCATAAGCGAGGAGAAAATTAATGTCTACACTCCGTGTCTCAAAGAACCAAGTATCTCTTCTCAGGACATCGCAAATTCCTTCGATCTCACCCAAGAGGACAATCGTCCCATATCATAAACCTTCCTTCTCAACCAACATCACCTACACCGATTCCCGCCTTTACCATATCCCAAAATACCAAACGACCAAATCCTTAAACGCGATGCAAGCCCACGAGACGTTGCGTTCCTCCGCAATGGACACTCTCATCGTCCCTGCGGCTCGCGTCATTGTCGAAGCGCATCGTGCCTGGTGGGGAGGTAAAAAAATGGGCGATGCGCTCCCCTCGCGAGGCCAGGCACGGGAACATAGGTGGCGGAGGAGAAGTCGAGGGTAGGCGAGGGGGAGCGTAGGCAGGGGGAGGCAGAGGCTGGAATCGCGGCGGGGACGAGCGAGTAAAACCAGGCTGGCTTACCAGGCGGAGATACCTTGGGCATAAAAGCTAGGGAGGAAGAGAGATGCAAGAAGAGAGAGGGGGGGGGGGAGAAGGAGAAAGAGAGGAGCCGCTTCTAAGTAGCTACGTGATCAGCGATAATAACGCGACTTGGAAACGTGGAAGATCGTTCTCCTCTCCTCCCGGCCCTTTTTCTATCGGCCACCAGCTATATCGCCTCCTGGTGCATCGCCTCCCGCTCGTTTGGGTTACCGCCGCTGCACCGCGGTTTAGGTACTGTCCTAGGCGCACCTATGGCGCACCTCCTGCCTACCCTCGATTCCCGGAAACGGGGAGGTAACGGCCGCAGCCTGGCCTCCACCTGTTCTTCTTCTTCTGCGACGTCGATCCGCGGGACGATCGGTTTACAATATCGTACCCGAGGACGACCGTGGCGCTGCGCTTTGAGCCACGCGGTGGCTACTTTCTTGCGCGCACCGGGGATGTTAAGCAGATTCGAGTTTACGAGGCGAGCGCAAGGACGTGATCGGCAATGGCAAGGAGGATTTTGAAGTGGAGAGGCGGAGGTAAGAGAGTGGAGTATAGGTGGTGGGGGATTTTTGAATCCTCGCGAGGAAGTATTGGTTTGGCTGGTGATTGATTTTGGTCGATTCGAGATTTGAGGGAATACTTTGTGCGGTTGGATATCGAGGATTGGAGGTCTTATTTTTTGGTCTTAGGTCAGCTTGGCTGTGATATCGCGTAGGAGGTAGTATAGAGTAGGGAGTATTGTTCGAAGCTTTGGAAACCTTGGAAGATAAGGGGATTTATAATCATTCTGAGACAGGGTTAAAAGACAGAGTGAAGTCAATATTCGACGCGGAGAAATCGTGATAATACCGTTTTCTGGCCAAGAGTAATCGGTGTGCATTCGCAATATCGCGTCGGTCGATTAAAACCGCTCGCGTTCAACGAGGATTTAGAATACACTCGCGCGAGTAACGAGCGTCGATAAAGTGCTACGTGTGAAAAGCTAGTAGTCTTGTAATTAGAGGTACGTTCTCCGTATTAGCGCGATCGCTCGTACACGTTCATCCGCCTTTTTTTTTCCCCGCTTCCTTTGATCACCGTTGCTTCCGTTCCCTGAAGAGCCAAGCTCGAATTCCAGTATCCGGCCATCCCTTTTTTCCGCATCAATCTTCTTTCAGAACATCCGACCGGGGCAACTCCGCGGCGCAAACGTGAAAATCGATTACTCACGGGAACCCTGCTTTCGAACTCGAGCCTAGCAATCCCTCTTGGTTACCCATGAATGATAACCGAGCGAGAGGAAAGCGTTTGAGGTACGGGAGAAAATTTACGAGGCATTTAATTTTTATCATCGTGAAGGGACCCGGGGCCCCTACCTCCGGTACGTGCCGCGGGGAACGAGAACTCATGAGGCCACTTATTAATTCGGACAAGCCTCTAATGCGCGGGGGCACTATTAGACGGATCCTGTTTTCATATACTCTCCCAGAGAGTTTTTAATGGTCTAGTCTGAGAGCTTCACCAATCTCTCCGCGGGGCGCAGCTTACCTCCTGGATAGTCGATATTCACGCGTGATTTAATGGGCCCGCATCGTGAGGCCGGCGGTGAGCATTCCAAATCGAATGGCGAGCTACGCGTATGGTAGCATCCGCAAAGAAATGGCGGTAATGGTCCCGTTATAAAACCAGGCTCGTTACTAAACCACGGTATTCGTGTAAACAAATGTTTCTTTTTTTTAATTCATTTTTTGGCACCGACTGCTAAGGTCATTTGGCCTAGGACCTGCTGTTTAAGGTGGGTTCCGAAGCACCAGAGCTGCGGTATACATATCACATGGAAGAAACAGAGGTAATTCTATCCGCTACACCACCGTAGCTCCAACAAATGTTTCTTTTTGAGTAGCGGAAAGTAGGAGGCTAATGTTTGTTCGGTGATCGAATACTGGTATCGCTAACTAACGTGAAGAAAGCCTTTGATCTGGATTCGAGGTAGTGTTTGAATTAGATTTGTGTCCTATGAAGAATGGTTTTTGTTATACAATTGGTAGTTTAGCTATTGTTAGAAAATGTAGTTGGAGGTCCAGAATAGAAATATCCTTGCTTTGGTCTTCAAGATGAAGTGATGACACCGAAAAATACAGGTCAATTTGTATAATTTTGTATTGGGAACAAATAGTATTTGACCACGCGGTGAATCGATATGATGGAAGAATCACGGGATAGCAAATAATAATTTCACTCTTCTCACCGTGTCTAGAGCTTAAAATTTTACTCCAGAAAACTTGTGGTCCATTCTCCAACTTCCAACAACCTTGCTACGCAATGACAATAACCATCATCGAGTATCCGGCTTATCCCGTATAACGAATAAAAATCTCTCACCTTCTATTGATCCCTTCTACATCATAGGCCAATTACGTACTTTTACATTCTTCCTAATTTTTCTCAATCAATACCTTCCTAAAATTCCAATCAACGCCTATCAAATCCATAACTAATCACGTATGCATTACACATTACCTCTCTAATTCCAGTCTAAGTTCAACGAGTCAATACGAATCCCTCGAAGAGTACTCCCATAAATCCTCGATAATTCATCGGGGAAGGCGTAAGAATAATTTCAGGGGTAACGCCTCCGGTGTGTTTGCACAGACGCGCAAGGAGGATGTGCATCTGCGCATCAGAAGGCGCTCCTGCCGCAAACCGCGAGGTCTATTTTCGTGCTTCCGTTTCGGTGCGCGGCAACGGAATGAGGAATGAGGCCAATTAAGCTGTATATCATTAGCAGCGGCGCTGCCACGACAAAGTTCAACATTCTGCAAAGTAAATCATCCGCGGCTGGTGGACCGATGGTCGGACATCGGCCGTGCCGCGGACCGCGTGCCGCCTCGCGAAGGAAGCCAGGGATTTGATCCGTTTGGGAGATAGTATCGCGTCCAAAGTTATGAGCGCGGATTAACGTCTTCGACTTGATGCATGGCCGGTACACCGATACGTGCTAGTACGAATTTAAAACTCCGCTCGCTTTAAGCGCGCCTGACACCGACTCCGAGGGGTTTGAAGCTCGAAATTGCGTTGGGCGACAGCTTCGCCACTTTTCGCTGGAGCAGCTTCCTCTCTGCAAGCAAGATTCATTGGGAACGCGCGTAAAAGTTGTCGTGGTTAATAGGTGGATTTCATCGCGTTAAACTTTATTCGTGTCTTTCAGGGGGGAGATTGTAATTTTATTCGAAATTCAACTCATTGCTTGTGCAGAACAGCGGTACATCATCGAAGTTATATTCGAGGTGGAAAACTAGATATCGCCAGCATCAGCCTCGAAGGTATAATTAGGATAACCTCCAATGTTCTCGGAAGGCAGATTTGGAATGGAACACCCGGAACGATGCCCGTTGCAAATAGCGCCTTATGCCTGTAATAGTACGAAGCTCTTGGTGATAGTCCAGGAAGTAGAACACCGGATATCATCGATTTCCACGAAGTATCATCATCGAGTTCGACGAAGAGTCCTCCTTCGATCTCAAGAAACAGCCTCGACAAGGATGAATACCCCCAGTGTCCGGCGATACTCTCGAGCACTCGATACCAATTCTTCTTCCTTCTTCGCGAATTTTGCAGGATCACCTTCATCAACCGCCAGGCCCTACCAACGTCCACCTGGCGTGTCAAAAGCCTCGACTTCCACGCAGATTCCCCACCGAATTTCGAGGAGCAGCCTCCTCGCCATGGGCTCCGCGAGTAAAGCTCCGTTCGCATTCTCGAGTGCTCGGGAACCAGTCTCGACAGGAATCCAGGTCCTGGCGGATCGTCGAGTGATATCGGCTAAGCTGGCTGGCCGGTATTTCCAGCTATATCGGCGCGGTTAAGGTGTATCCGATACAATAGGGCGGCGATCGTTTGTATCGGGCCTGACTCGTCCCAGGGAATATCTAACCGCGCGTGTTGCCGATTTAAACCGCGATTTTGCTCGTTCCGTGCTCGCGTCCGAGCGGAGTCCCGGGATTCCAGGAGCATCCATCAGGCCTCGTCAAACCAGCCGACGCATCAGCGGATCGGCATTCATTGGCCAGGGGGAGGGAAAAAGAGGGGCGCGGGGCCGGCTGAGGGATGGAGAGGGAGGGAAGAAGAGTCCAGCTTCTCGTCTACACAAAACCACCGATCCCTCCTCCGCTCCCCTGGCCGGCTCGCATTGCGCACGCACACGCATCTTGGGCCGGCAGGCTCCTCCTGGCCAGCAAGAACCGCGGTAAAAATACGGCGGCGCAATCAGCTGACAGATCGGCCGACGCAGTAAATATTCTCATCGAGTCACCGTCCACCGAACGTGTCTTGTCAAAACTAACGACATTCGCGTGATCGCGGAAGGGGGCGGGTTTGCTTCTGCGATATTCGTTATCGAGGCATGGATGTCGTTTGGACTTGAAGCGAATTTTGGAGCGGTTTAGTTTGGTGTATGGGTATCGTGTAAGAGACTCTAACAGACCTGGTCGATCATAGAATTCGGGGTCATGGGGTGAAGGCTGCTGATTATGAAATATGGATGGATAGGAATCGCTTATCTGGAGGATCTAAGAGGATCCGCGCGTTTTTTTTTTGCTGTTGTTGAGAAGAGATTTGGGATTTTCCTTCGATGCTGTACATTTTGATTGTTTATGATTGTTTATGATTTTTATTGGATGCTGTATTGTGCCTTGATTATTGTCGTTAGAAGGATGAATGAGTATTGCCGTTCGCGTCGTATTTGCATAAAGGTTTTTTCGAACGATAACTACAATTCCGCCATATTAGAAAACGTATTGGCAAGGGTAATAAGTAAGCCGCGGTGTGTTCGCTTCCGAGAATCTAGAACAGCCACACGTTTGTCCAGGATACTTTGGTGCGATTTATCGCTATGCACGATGATTGGAAATATTCTCGGAACGTTATATGGAGTAACGAACCGCGTGGAAATGTGGAGCATGGATATTCGCCGATGATGCAGAAACATATATATTAGAGAAACCGGTGTGGTTGCTCTTTACGCGCAATTTTATCGTCGAATCGATTTGCTTTTCTCCCCCTCGATCTCCTCGTTAAAGTTTCTCGCAAAAACCAACGATTCCTCGCGATCGGGTTCGGAATTTTCCCCATTATCCGAAGCAATGTAATCCCGGGGAAATTCGACGCGGCCATCCTTTCCGGAATTCCTCTCGACCGAGCGCGCCGGACTTCGGGCCATTTCTCAAGGCGTCCCGCTTCTCGCGGAATTATCTCTCCACTTTATCGCCGGCGTTGTAACACGGGGATACGGGAGTAACTACATAATGTTCAACGGCGGACCTGGCGAACGTTCGCATAAGCGACGGCCGATCTTCCCCGGATCATTACCTTCCTTCCCTCATACACGAGGCGCAGGTAGATCGCGCCAGGTCTCCCCCGACACTTGACATCGCGTGACATTTCCCCACGAAACCCGGCGTCCCAGATTGCGTATCTATTTCGTAAGGCCCGGATAAATGGGCTAGAGAGGGGAGAGGGGGAGGGGGACAATCGGTGGAGAACGGATGCGCGGCATTAGGGCGCCTTGATGCGATGATAATGGGCCCGCCTTGCTGGGAGTGGTTGGATCTACGATGACAGGTGGATCCGCTAATCGTTTGATGGCCTCCGCGGAGCAGCGCCATTACGGCACGTAGGACTGTCCGTCACCCTCGTTTGCTCCAGTGTTCGCTGACGAAACCTGCTATGATAGCCGTAATCGCTCCTAACTGCTTGATGGCCGGTAAATGGATGATAATTGTGCTAAAACGCGGAGTGCCCCGACTGGAGACGGCCTTACGGGTGCTCCGTCATTCGTCGATGTCAGCCAGGTACCTGCGATCCCGGCCGTGTAAAGAGGGAGGAAGGGGGAGGGAGATAGCGGAAGGATTGTCCGTTTTTCGCACGCTGCGCTCCACCTGGCGCCTCCCTGTTTTTGCTCCTTTACCTTTCATCCCCCTTTTAAGCGTGTCTTATATCGCGCCTCGCTGTCCCTCTGCACTTTGGATACCGTGAGCGTCTTTTGGATCGCGCGTTAACTACCGGATGATGTGCTTTGATTATTCTCGAGGAAATACTTCCGTATCCGAGTGCTCTGCGAGCTTGCGACAGACGTCTTCTCGTAATAGGAGAACAATTTTTTTATAGAGAACAAAATGATTCTATAATCTTCAAAGACACCCTTCTAACAAAGGGTGTCCCAAAATTGACCCAAGATCTTACATTTGATTTCTAGTCCTTTCTTACGCTAATTCTAGGACACCCCACACAAATCACGGATAACCATCCCGTAAGCAAATAATGGAATAAGTGGAATGGTATAAGCACTTTTTATAAGTGAAATAAAAAAATCTCCATTACAATGAACCAAAATATAATTGACTGGAAGAACAAGCTCTGGTCAGCCGCGGTTAATGAAGGGGTCAATTCGATCGCGAAGCGTTAAAACCGAAGCACCGGATTCCCGCCGGCCATCGGCGCATCGAGGCCGCCGAAATCCAGTGGTCGGACCGGTAATCGATACCGGAGCAGGTACGGCCCCGTTGTCTAATGCACCGCGCCGACTTGGACGACGAGGACGACGGCGTGATTTGCTATCTGCACGTGCAACGGCGGATCATCTTTTTCTGACAGCCGCGGACCCGGAGGAGCTGCCTGCCAGTCTGCTGCGAGTGGCAACGGGGGAGAAGGAAAGGTGGAAAAGAGGGGGGAGGGGGAGCGAGAGGGACGAGGAGGCACCGAGCGCGTTATCGAAGGAGGAGCTGGTCCAGACGGCATAGCACTGCCGGTTAGTTGTCTCTCGAGGCACGTCTTAGCCGGGCCTACCAGGAATCGCCCGGACTGCCTCGATGACTCGTTCCTCGTCCTCGTACCGATACACCGAGGTGCCTCCCTGGCCTCGCTTGCCCTCGCCGCCAGGTCTCCAGGGAGCCGAGCCGGTGTCCTTAGTTTTGACATGTACCCTGCCCCTTTTCCTCCCCCGCCTCCACCAGCGCCGCCGCCTCTCCTCTATCCGAGTCTCGCCCCTCTGTCGCTCCTCGAAACCGAGGACGAAACTCCTCCTCGGGGATTGGAGTGGTATACGGCGGGGACTTGGGAGTCCAGGGCTTGAGGCGCACCCTCTACTTCGGGACGTTTCTTCGGCTGGAATATAGGGTGTCCCTGGTCGATGGTATCGGAATTATGTGGGCCGGTGTTTCTTGATGTAGGGGTCGCGACTTGGAATGTGGTTGCTTGGTGTATTCGATGGGTCGTGAGGTATTGGGGAGATGAGAATATTTTTTTACATTCATTTTTCGGCACCGACTGCTAAGGTCATTTGGCCTAGGACCTACTGTTTAAATGAGATGAGAATATTGTTGAGATAGTAATGTATTGTCCCTGAAACTTATTCAGGGTTGAGATTTGTAAAGATAATATGTAATGTTATTATTAACGCTGTGGTTCGTGTTATTGGAATGAAGTTTGCGTCTGTTTGTACGTGTTATTTTGTTGGTATTGTATTTGGTTGTGGTCTACGTGGATTAAGTTGGTGTAGGCGGTGGAGGAGACTAAGGGTATATTTTTTTTATACAGGGAACTTTTGGTTGGAGGTACCTATTGGAGACTCTGCGCGAATTAGAATAGGTGTATGTATGGTTTCTGTAAGATGGTTGAGTTTTTGAAATGCGTACGATGCGATGCGGTATTCTTAGCGACCGTACGAAGTGGTTACCACTGGCTTCGACGCGTGTTGGTGATACGGCGGGGTAGAGAATTTTATCCGAGTCTCTCGCGTGTCCCTCGGGTCTGCTGCACGGCAAGGCAAGCGATTATTATACAATAGTATCCTAATGAATAATTCTTTTTACCGATGTTTTGTTCATCAAGGACTTTGTACAACATTTACGCGACTTTTACGTGAAAGATCAAATTTCATATCTCACCGCTCGACTTTCTTGGATTTGGATTGATTCACCATGATTTTTTATTATATAAGAGCTTGATATTACTCATTATCATTGATTTATCCAACGATAGATATATCCCAAGCTGTCATTTATTCACATAAAATACTTGCAATGATACGTGCAATCGAGCTTTCGGCATGCATCTCAAAAACCATATATTTCGAGGAAACCATACGTCGCGCTTCGCATAGAGGTCAAATTGGGTAAAGGAAATTATTTTATAAGAACGATCAATGCACGCGAAGTCATGTTCTTCGCGAGCATTTAATAGAAGTTCTGCAAGAAAAACCCAGGAAATTTACATAACTACCTAATGCATAATCCTCTTTGTTCATCCTCCTATTCAACAAATGTATTCTGGAGCCGGAGTTTGGCCGAAACATTGTACCGTGATTAGGCGCAGACAGCCGACGTTTGAATTATTAATGCGGGTTGAAGAGCGACCCGAACTTCGAATCTCGACCGTTGCCTCCTAAAGTGGATCACGGTACGTCTTATCGGGGTGGTCAAAAAACTTTTATCAATTTATACCGACGTCTTGACCGACGGCCGAGGATGCGTTAGCCGCTACGATAACCGATAAACAAATTATGCCTCCTCACGCCTGACAGGATGGCACACATATATAAAAGCCGTAGCGGCAGGTTGACCCAACCGGCTGCAGCAAAACGGTTCAACAGCCTCCGACGTGGCGTCGATACGTCCAATTTTACGATCCGTTTTAATATACTTGCATAAATATATGCAACTGTTAGACATCGACAGAGTAAGAAAATTCATTTGATAAAAAGCGGTTGGTAAAGTATTTTAAAAGAATCTCATTAATAGCGCCTTTTTCCTCATATATAATACGTATCCTTTTCTAGTATACCGTAACACTTGTAGTATCCAGTACTATATATACAAAGTACCCTAGCCTATGGTTGAATAGATCTATTTTCCTCGCTTTTAAAGGAGAAAAAAATATACCTCCAGAAAATATCCTTATCCTAATAATAGGAAAACAAGCAAAGGACTATAAAGTCCCACACTCTTATCTCTCGCTGACATTCGTTTCCTCGTGCCTCTAATCGCTCTTTCTCGCAGTACAGGCAAGCGTCTATCGCTAAATCACGGTGCCTCGGCTCATTCTCAATAAGATTTTCCCCGACCGGAGCGAGCCAAGGGGACTCCCATCGAAATGATTCGACGCCGAGGCCGAGCTATCTCTTTCGGAGCGATTTATTCTTTCCGTCCGCAGCACGACGTCGTTACTCAGATCGAGGATCGTTCCCAAGCGGTAGCAGAAGCGGAAACGACGGCGGGGCCCTTCGTCAGTTCGTAAGTCACTTTCGCTGAGGACACCCGTTGGATGGGATCTCGACGTGTATCGGTCGTCGATCCTCGCTGTCTCCCGGATCGTAAATTCAGAGGGGGCACCAGAAGGGGCTCTGGGGCGGGAGGAGCCTTTTTCTCGGTCGTTGCTGCGGCATAACGACGAAGGATGACGGCGAGGACGACAACGGGGGCTCCTCTATCGAGTTTCACTTGCAAATCGATTCCTAAACTCGCGGACCTGCCCCGTCCTCGTTCTTCCCGCACGCTCAAACGCACGCCACGGTATCGTGTTTCAGGCCAGGCCTCATGTTTTATCTGACGTTCGTTATACCGTTGCCTACGGGCTCTACTCGCCTTCGACGTTCCTGTCCGATGCTTTACTGCCCCTCGTAGGCTCGCTCTCGCTTTTGATATATCCCTCCGCGCGGTGTCGTGCCGTCGACGCTTAATCTCGATCCTGCTTTCGCCACCCGCACGATTTACTAAGTAATAGTTGGCCGGGGACCGAGATGAACGGCTGGTTTTATGAAAATATCGGGAAGGTTCGTCGATCGGCTTGTACGGTCGGGTCGATCGGTATCGTGTTCCTAATCTGGTTAATGATCGATTCTTCATCGGGTCTAGTGGAGTTGGAGTTGAGTCGGTATTTAAGTGTGGAGACAAATTATTTTTGGCCGCTAGTGCTTGATAATTAACGATTCCTGAATAATAATAATAATTGAACCTATAATCGGAAAATTAAGGAAGTTCTAAATTTAACTCAATTAATTGTCACTATACTTTACTATGAAGATATTTTAAGCACACTGTCTTACAAGTAAATCAAGAATTAATCTCGGTTAACGTTGTCTTCGATGCTTTATTTAAAACTCCAACATTTGTCTATTTTGGATTTTGACGTGTATCTTTATCGCCTTGATGTTTATTTATACGTTTTCACTTTTACTTATCAAGTTCTATGATTCACTTCGATCTACGCTTCGCGTTCTCCCCTAAAAAACTGATCGTTCGAGAGACAGAAGGTGTGGCCGAAATGAAAGTTCGCGGATAATATTTCCGGAGGGAGATTCGTCGAGTAAAAATCCTTGCTTTCGGTGCCGATGTTTTTAATCTCGATGCGTCTCCACGCATAGTCGCCGGAGACGTGGCCCGTACGCTTCGCCGATGGTTTTTCTGACGATTGCTTTCGTCGGATACGCGCCTTCACGTAAGAGAGACGGCCGGCTCGGGCGATCGCTCGATTTACTGCCTCATTCCTCCATGGGAGTCGAGGGGAAACCGCGAAGGGAGAAAAAGGTAGAAAGGCTATCGCACTGCCGATTGATTATGCCGCGAATTTTCTTTCACTTCGTTGCCAGGGGTTTTATGAAGATTGGAGAACTCCTGAATATCGCCTCCGTTCCAAATACTCGCAATAATTCTTTCGCCTAAATACGGAATATTCGCTCGAGCTCTCGAGCTTATTAAAGGAGAAAAAAAATCATCGCAGAAAGAAGCAGCGATATTGATCTTGGACTTTCAATTTTAACTCTATGTATAAGGCTATTGTCACATATTTATTCTAATCGATATATATTAGAGAAACCGTTACTTTGTATTTTACATTTTGATTTTATCATAGCTTCTATCGTTTTCTCCTCTAAAGCTCAATATGGATATGTAACATATATATGCTTTAGATCGATACTGTCTAGCCTTTTGCATTTACTCCGTATAATTTCATAAAATTTCTCGCCAATCGAGCAATCGTCAATTTCACTCGGTTCGTGGAAATACACATTTCTATCAACAACCACAATAGTCGATAACCCCCTTGAAAAGGTTACGAATCAAAAATTCAGTACCAATCAATGAAAAATCTATACAAAAATTAGTCTGAAAAAAAAATATAATCCTTTCAAAATTCCTCACCAAGCATCACCACCACTAATATAAAACTCTGTTCCCATAAATCAAATGCAGAATTTCCACGGTTGTGCGATCGTCCAGAAATCTCGCGAAATCGACATATGACGTTACGTCGAAGTAACGATCTCACGAGGGAGAAAAAGTAACGACGGCCGGATCCCCGCGCGACGCCCGACTCCGACTCCATTAGCTCGAGGATCGCGAAAGTCGATACGGAATTCGACACGCCTGTCGAAGACCGAGGTGAAGATATTTCATAGAAGAAGATAATTCTCTCCTCCGGCGGGATTAACCCGGATCCCTTTTCTTACCGAAAGCCCGTCGATGCTTCGGGGGTGAGCGCGAGGAGAACGGGACCGGAATATCGATCGCGAGTTTTGTTTTGTCGCGCGAGGCGTGACGGCCGATCTTTGGGCATGGCTTGGCACACATTCCACGGGCGTGGAATGGCCACCGTGGCGGATCCTTATCGACGAGCAGCGCGTCGTCTCCAGACGAGGAGAAGCCCGGAAGAGCGGGAAGGTCGGACGAAACGGGTTTGTATTGGGTTGGCCGGAAAGTTCGTGAGGATTTTTGCTTGCCGGCATTAGGACAGGTTTGAATGTATATCAGGACGATCGAGGACGACCGATACGTGCGCATATTCCCAACTGGCGTTTTTCAGGTATGCTCGGGAAGAAAGTTTGGCTAGGATAGATTCATTTTTGTTGGTCTTGTATGGTCTTAAATATGGAGAATGGAAGGTGCGTAACAGGGATTTGATGTTTTTCTTTTGCGAAGAAGGCAAAAATGCTGAAGCAGCCGAGAGAACTGGGTCAAAGTGGTTTCTTAAGGTTAAAAATGGTGATTTCGATGCTGACGATCGGGAATAGCTGGATAGGTGCTCGAGTACTGATCAAAAGACGAATAACAAATAAGCTACTATATAAGATGTACAAATTAGCGGAAATTTTAAAGACAGGAAACGGTTGTAGAACAAATTAAAACCAATATCAATCATACACGTACATCAAAATTTCAACGTAGCGCTTCGGCATTTTCCTTAACCCTTTCAAGCCTAATAATACCATCAGACATCATCCGTTTAATCCACTCCGTTTAATCCACTTCTACGAATCAAGCATCTCTAAATCATATTTCTTCAAAATTTAATTTTCTTGCCAAAAAAACTATTTGCGCCGGAAAGGGTTAAAAATCTACTCCAACCTCCCGTTCGACCCAATACATCGATCCTGGCCAAGGAGAGCGTATTTTCGAGGCACCGGGCCCGCCAGCGACGAGGGCCCGGTACGAGGCTCGCTTACGAATCGCCTCCTCGACGGGCCTGGAAGCTCCACGGCGGGTAGGTGGAAGCCTCCGAAGAGGGCAGTCGCGCACTAAGGGGAACTCGTTTGTTAGTTTTTGCCCGCCTACCCGGCCAGCTACGCGCGGGGCCCTGGCGACCGTCGATTTTTATAATTTTCCGTGCCCCCCGCTCGAACCTGCCCTCGGAGGAATACTTCGGTGACTCGAACTCGTTACCTTAAAGTCACATCGCTGGAGAAACCTTCGGGAATCATCGGGAGTTTCTAGATTTCTAGAATAATGTTATAGCGCATCGTAGTTTTCGCGTGTCAGAAGAATTTCTCCAATGATGGAGTAGCGATCTTGATACTCGATGTGAAATGTGAAAGGACTGTACTTTCGTTGAGCCACGTATTATATTTTGAATTCGTATTCAGGAGACACGTTAAACGGGTAGAATCAGTAGTATAGAAATATCGAGATGTTAACCTTTGCATCTGTATCACTCCTCGCTCTCACTTATAAACATACCAACATCGAGCTGTTTGAATTTATCATTACACTTTTCTCGCGTGTGATTTCACGTTCCATTGATTTCGATTCTTGATCGTTGGTTTGAGATACTTTACATTCATCGCTTTTACAATTATCACGATTCACATTCGTCACTGAGAAAAGTAGCTGGACAAAGCCGAAAAAGTTCAAGCTAGCCAATGCTTCAGCCGAGAAAAAGGTTCGTGTGCAAAAGGTCAAGTCAACGGTGTACATTCCATTTAGTATAGAATTTAGTAGCTTCGTTTCCGATGGTATGGAAAAGAGAGCGATTGCTCGATGGTAAGGGACTAGGTTTTCTCGTAGCCAGCCCAGCGGGGGTTCTTTTTGAATGAAATTCCAGGTTCATTATCTCGCGGTGGGTCGATTCTTTCCCGGCGAGGACGAGGCGGTCAGTCACGCCGTATGAGTCGCGCACTCTACGCTAATTAAAGGGGACGCTTCTTGCGGGATTCAGCGCGCCGAGTAATTCCAGCTGTGAGGCTCCTCCGCCTTCCTCGATCGCCTATCGATTCTTCTCCCCGGGCACCGAAGCTGGAAATCCTACGAGCGGTTCTTCCTGCCGCCCCGAGATACGCTTCTATTATCCCTGACCTTAGGAGCCCCTCGCCTGTCACGTCTTCTCGGCGCAGCTTTCCATCTACAATGTTTCCTCGCTTCGCAGCGCGTAGGAGTAAGAGCTGTCCGCTTAGTTGGTCGCGGGAGAACGTTCGAGAGCTCGTTGAATCGAATGCGATTTTCTTTACTTCGATCAGCCCTGCATACGTGCGGTTGGTATTAATTCAAGACAGAGCTCCTCGCGAGTCTCGAACTCGGAGATTGAGGTCAGGAGGTTCTGCAAAACCGAAGAATTTTCTATCCGAAAGTCCTGTAAAAAGGACGTTTTAACCGAGGCGACTGGCCTTCTAATGTTCCGAATATCGGTGTACTCTAATGCTATGAAGATCGGTGTACGTTGCGTCTATCGTTCTACTAATGCGGGAACACGAAAAGTACATTTGCACCTATAATGTATTTACCGACTCTATTACGCTTGAGTAGAGTCTCGAAGATTAGTACTACGCTCGAACCTATCCCATCGTCGTACGCGTATCTTCGGTTGCAGAGGATATACATTAGTACCGCTTTATATTTATATTCAGCATCGCACTGTGCTGTACAGTGCTCGACTTATCGTGGAGGCACGATTCCGATTATAGTCGACGATTTCAAATTCTCGTACGAAACTCCTCGAAATTCGATCTCCGTCTTCATCGCATCTCGCTTCGAAGTCTCTTAATTACGCGCATGCCGCAATGCGAATCGTGCGAGATCTCACCTCGAGTTTGTATTACGACTTTTACCCGTCTACCGACGCTTGATCTTCCGCGTGTCCCCCGGAGGAAGCACCAGGAAGAATCCGCGCAGACCTCTCGAGGCTACGGTTAATTACAATTGGCAAGCGTGGTACTCGGTCACTCTGGCAATTAGTCATACACGACAATGGCATTACGGACGTGGAGGATGATCGATAGCAGTGCCATCGGAATATGCGCGCGAGAGTGCTAGTAGATTGCGCCTCTGCCGTAATAATCTTGCCTTCTGCGAGAAGAAAGCGTGATTAATATTATCGCGTCTACCGACGTTATCTCCTGCCCTGCGGGCTTAGGCCCGTACGCACAATCGATGCTCAAACATCGTCGTATCGCCTCGCTTTGCTCGCTGCTTCCTCTTTGGATATCGATCCTCAGGATCGTGAGATAGGACCATCTTCTGTTATATGCCATCAAAATTTGGTTTATATACTCGTTTTATGGTTTTTGACGTTGTTTTTAAGGACATTGATAAAGATGGAATACATATTCCATAGATATTCACAGATGGATATTCCATATGTATTCCAAAGATGGAATATTGGAATTGTTCGGAATGTAGTCTGAAATGAAGTATCTTTGTAGTTAGAATAGCAAAAATCGGAATATTGTAAATCATAGTTTTAAATCAATCACAACGTATTCTATGATTGCAGTATTTTTAAACCATAACGGTTTTTTGAGTATCGCACGAACGATCGATGTCTTTTAACGTTGGATCGCTCGTTTATTCAGGACCAGTCTTGTAAAATCATGTATTCTGGTATATCATAATAATTGCGCGGTATAATTCCAAGGATGTTTGGAAAGTTAATGTTCCGCGTTGTGGTACAACGTGATCTCGATTCCAAGACTCGGTATTATTTTCATCCGCTGAGGTAGCTAACGAGGGTTTCTTTGGGACGAAAAGTTTTAAAACGTGTACATACGTGCTCCGCTTTCTCCGCAGTATCGCCATGGAGCCTCACATATGCAAGTTAGGGGCGAAGGAAGCGGAATGAAAGACGGGCCGACCCTTTAAAGGCCATAGAGTGCACCAGTAGAGCGCTTAATTCGCCAATAAAAGTGTTGTTGGAATGGTTGTTCGGTGTTCATTTAGGTCAGCGCCAAAGAAAGTTCCAGGCCACGAAAAGTCACGAGCCGAGAGAAACGCAGTCTCTTCCCGGCATTCGATCATGAATTTCAGGACACGATATCATCCCAATCTAAGATTCCGCGGTATCGAGTTTAAACGATCGATTAAATTTTAGAAACGATAGTACGTATCATCAACTTCAAACACCAACTCCTTACCCTCTACACCTTCAAGCTGATTTTTATCCAACCATTCCTATTTATTCATCGATACCCGTTTATAGCATTTAAATTCAAATTAAATTCAAATTAAATCAACCAAACATACGAGGCCTATAATCATACCGTAAATAATTGCAGACTTTGTTGTTCCAATCAATAAAATACTCTCAGGTTTTACTTCATGGACACGAGTAATTCCAGATTTTCTAAAAACGTATCAATAGAATACCCTCCAATCCAATCGATCCCCAAAATATTACTATTCGCTACCATACAAAGATCGTTCACTCAAACAGCTCGCGTACTTTACACACCGTCTAATATGAGCAATCAAAATTTCCCGTAAAAAATTCGATACAGCAGGAAAAAGGGTCCTAAGGATCCCTAAGGGTTATAGCAATGTCCTTCGAGTCTATAGCGAAGCAGCGGTATGACCGGAGGTGACCGGATCCGGTCCGTTTGGCGAATGCCGGAGTTTCGCATCCCGACCGGTGCAATAAAACCTCGGGTCGGCATTTTGGCTCCCGTGCGGGAACGCGACCGTCCTCCGTGCTGCTCCGGTTATGCGGATCCGCTGCCCTTTTATTACCTCTGCCCGCGCACCGGTTTCTTTGCCGCGCCGTTGCGTAACCGAAGGAATTTTACCTAATGGACTCCCGTGGAAAGTCGCGCCAAGTGCAGCCCTGTCTGCAATCGGGGCCCTTCTTCTCGCCTGCCTTCTTCGAAAATACGGCTCAATCCTGAGCCTTTGCGCTGGGTACCACTTTGCGGGTTGTTTTGCGGACACTGGTCGATGTGTTTTTTGCGATCATTTTGATTTTTTTTCTTTTTTTTTTTTAAGGCATAACGCTCCCTACTGTTCTTTTTCTGGGTCTATGTATGTATGTATGTATTGTAGATTAATGGTCTTAGCAAACGGGTTTTTTTTTTAGGTAGGTGTGCGAATAAGAAGAACTTTTTGTACTCTACATTCTTTTTCTTTTCTTTTTTTTTAGTATAATTAGTGGGTTACTATATAATTATTCGGGCCTAAATTGACCTGAACTTTTTTTACGGGTATTGATATATTGAGCAAGACTCGATTCGCGATTGTGGAGAGCGGAGTTAAGCTTCCAAATGGAATCTATTTGAAATAGTAGCTATCGTATAATTCATGGGTCATATAATATTTACGGTTCAAAGTGCAAAGTGAAAATAGTATATCTGCCTTTAGGAAATTGAATGTCGAGTGAAATGCAGGGTGCCATGTTTCTACCGAGACATTAGCCTTTGATAGATGTAACCCAAGAGTTTGCACGGAATTTATCCTTGATTGGACAAAGCTTGCTTCTGAAATTCCTTAAAAAAACACACCCAAGGCCTCGAGGCATAATCTCATTACCCGCCATCCGAACGAGAACCTACGCCTCGCAAGATCCTTCTATTCCCAAAAACAAGCATTCCAGCTTTAATACCCTGATCAACGAAAACCAACACCTCGTTCAAAGCTTATGTACAAAACTAACAAGTTTATCAAAAAACCATACGTAAAACAACCTAAGTAAAAAAAAGACAGTGTTACAATATTACACTGCCTCCAGAATCCGATCGTCCCTCTCCCTCGTCAAACCAGCGCTTTATGGAAATCCACGTAAGTCGAGAAGGGAGGGAGGGGGGGGGCTAGCACGAAAGACGCGGCAAAAATCGCGATATGTATTTATAAATGTAATCGAGGTGGAAGAGTCGTTTCATACGTGACATACCGCAAGGCGGACGGAACGGTAAAGAGCCGGCGGGACGACGCGCGATCCAAACGATACGATAACCAGGATTTGATGCCCCGAACGGGCCGCTATTACGAATTCCGGGCGCTTCTGTTCGGTCTTACCGGTTTGCACGCGGCCAGACGCGACGGCATTACGTCCAGCGTCTCTGAAAACCGTCGCGACGAGGGCCACGATCCGTGGAATAAAACATTTCCGGACCGTCGGCATTTCGGGTCAAGAATCCCGACCTGCGGTGCCAAAGCGTAACGATGATCGGGCCTGTCCCTCCTTACTTGTGGCATCGCTGCGCCATTAATACGGCTCATTATTTCCCGCTTAAAGTACGGGCCACGAGGAGAAAGGAGGATTATTTCTTTAAATCGTGCATTCCCCTGGATATAAAAATTTCAGTAAACGTCCCTTTCAACCTGCGCTCCGGTTGATATCTTGTTTTCGGTTTTAAGCGTACACGCTTATAATCGCTTGCTCGGGGGTCTTGGACTTTTTTGGTTCGCGTCCTTTTCCGTGCATTTCTGCTATTAACCATTAATAATCGCTATTGATCGACTTCGACGGAGATTATTTACCGCAGGATTGTCCGTAAGCGTGAAGGAAAGTGGTGTGGAGGTGTCTCTTTCTCTTTCTCTTTTACTTTCTCGCAGAAGTACTGCTGAGGCGAGTTTAGTGCGCATCGTCCTGACGAAAAGTCACTGTTTGGTATACAGTATCGATATAAAACATACTATTATCATTAATAACAGAGTAAATATACGCGAATTACACATATTTGGCATTACTCATATCACTAAGTCGATGCTAAATCAATTACTCCTCTGACTAATCATCTCGATACTCCCCAGAGCACCTTTAATAAAGTAATTAAAACAAAAAAATCTAGCTGTGAATTTAAGCAATCGCCAAAACGTTATGAGCGAATAACGACGATGCCTTTTCAATGATAACGTTCCACTGAAAATCACCCGAATTCTTCAGCCTCCTACACGTTCATCCGCTATTCCACATTGACTTGACATTATCAGCAGCTTTGCGCATCGCGTATTCGCTCCTTTGCATACGTACTGCCGAGACAAGTACGGCGCGTATCGTCCTGACGAAAAAGTCACTCTCACAAACTGTCTCCGAGACACCTTGGACGGGTCCTCGAGTTGCGCGATAGGTGGGTCAGCCAGCCTCTTGGCCACGTCTCCTCTCGGCCAGTGTTCTTCGCCTGGGTGACTCATTCCTGGGGCCCCGCGGCATTGCGGCCTGGCGCCAGCGTTGCGCAACCAAAGATCGTAAGGCACCCTCGGTCTTTGCGCCAAACGAGTGGAGCTCCGCTCGGCTCGCGCGATTTTTTTTTAGACGGTCTACTTCGTCCAGGAATACGAATGGCCGCGTTACGCGAAAATGTCCGCGGCTGGTATCGCGCCATCCCGCGAGTAAATGACCGGCTTGCGCAAGGCCTCGTTGTTTGTCGCGAGAGGCCGCGAGGATTTCGCGAACGCGACGGCTAAAACTGCTCGCGAACGCTCGAGGAAATGAACGGTGCACCCTGCTTCGCAGCCTGGGATGAGTATTCGTAGCTGTTGCCGCGGACAGGCGTTCTTTGCTGATGCCACGGGTGGTTGGAAATACGTTATAAACTGTAGTTGGGCATAATTAAGTTGATTATGGCTGACAGTGTGCTCAGAGTCGTGTAAAGCGTGAGAGATTTGGCGGTTTTGAAAGCGTAATTGGTAGTGTTCTTTTAACACTAGAACTACCAAAGCAGTCAAAATGACTGGTCAGTCGTTTCTTTAAAAAATCGTAGTACTTTATAAGGATGTATTTTTTGAGATTTTCCATGATTTCCATGCAGTATTAAGATCATCATTTTGATTTATTAAAATTTCCTCTTACTCTCCCCTTTTTTTTTAAAGATGTACGTGTTGTTTTGAATGTGCCCAGAGGTAGTTCTAGTGTTGATGGTTTGAAGAGTGGACGATTATAAGACGCGAAAACAAGAAATTTTATTTGATATCTTTGTGTAATTCAGTAGCTTAGTGTGTAGTAATGATTGAAACATTGGTCGATCGAACGTAAGCGGATGGAGCTTAGAATAGTTGAGAAACATAAAAGTGTACTACCGAATAAACGTTATGTATAACGTATTTGCCCTATTCTTATATGCGCTAAACGTAAGCGAATAACGAACGTGATACGATTAAGGTACGTTCAAACTCTTCCATCAACATTTAAGTCGGAAGGTTAAGCCATGACGTAATGCGAGTGCTGACTCTGTTACGTGCAAGAAAGCGTACACGGCCGCAATAAAGCCCGGAGTATATTCTCCACCTTATACGCATAAAGAGAGAAGAATCTCTTTATGGGGGCCTTGTTTTCAGAGCCTTCCAACGATCTCGTCGAACGCTATGCTTTAACGTGCAAAGGATCACCGCCTTCTCGTGCTTCTAAAAGATAGTGATTTGCGTGAGGTCGGATCAAACGTTGCCATAAAGCCTAATGGAGCATACGATTACGAGGCGAGCGTGATTCCCTCGAATCGTCATTCGATGGCGATCGATTCGCAATTTTGCGCCCGCTAAGCAGCCCGCACTTTGAACCGCGATCGATTCGAATTGGGATCGCAATCATCGGGCCGCGAAAGCCGGTAATACTCACCATCGCTGTACGAAATTAACGACACCCTGTGATCTTACCTTCGGGCTTCCACGATAATCTTTCGCGAATTGCTCGAGCCACGCACCCTGCAATGAAATAAGCGGGGAAAATGATATTTGCACTGATGCTAAGTCGGTCGAAATACTCGTTTCCGGATAAAAATTATGCGAATTGTAGGGAATTAAGGTAGCCCCACCATCTCCTGCAGAGCATCGAAGCAAGAATACCATTATCCTTGAATAATAGAGCAAACACGCAAGAACTCCACACATCTCCCATTATCCATACCACTGACTCACCTACAAACCAATTACTCCCTCGATTAAACCCGCTCCTACCAGAGCACTCGTGAAGAAACTCAAAACGCGTACAGGGCGGCCGTGGATTCGAGGAAAATATCCATCGTTTCCCATTATCGTCGATAGGTCGTGTGCCAAAAGCGACAGAGCGCCATTTAACCCTGCAGACGAGAATCTCCCAGATTCTCCCGTCTCCTTCGCCTTCACCTGGTATTCCACATTGTGTCGCCCGGCTTTATATCCGCGGCACCGTGTACCTCCTCGAGGTTTATCGCTATCACGACAGTAACAATAAAAAGGCGCGCGGGACGATAATCGCAAATTTCCTGGGAAACGATAAAGCGAAATCCAGGCAACGCCTTCGCCGTGGCCGGGATCCCTCCCTGGGGAACCCCTGGAATTAATTCGATCCCCGACGCGTTACGATGCCGGATTTTACGATCGAACTCCCCCGACGTCCCGATAATATTCCCGAGGATAAATCTCGCGGCGGAGGTTTAAAGCGGCGCGCATACGTACGCCAGTGCGGGCCGCGAGGGAGATCGAGATTTTCGACTCTCACGCCTCCGCCCGGCTCCGTGAGATTTCGAGAGCCACGCGAGAGGCGATGAAGATAGGGAGAGGTGTGGGAGAGAGGGAGGAAGAGAGAGGGATCGGGAGGGGGGCGGCCTCGAAAGAAAGCGGTGGAGAGCGAGAGAGAAGAGGAGGATGAAGGTAGCGAAGGAATTAATGTAGAGTCATTTGGCGAAGGTATTAGGCATCGGTGCGAGGATAGAATGGAGAATGACAATAGCGAAGAGATTTATATGGATTTATAGGGTGTCGGATAGTGGACTGACGGAATGAATTGCGTATTACGTGCATTATTGTAAATAATGTATTACGAATTTGCGAGGAAATTAGAATCTGGGTTTGGGTGCATGTACCGATGCTCGTCCTTGCGGAAGTCGTATATAATTCATAAATCTACTTTAGGATATTTGTTGGAGGGTTTAGCTTAAATTTGTGCTTTTTATTAATGACAATATTTGTTATTGCATAAGTCCATGGAGTGTTTTCTCGTTTAAAATTGGATGCTTCACCATGCTTTGGTAAATATTTACCTACATTTGTGTCGAATGTTATTTAAATACTAAATGTTAGTTTGCTTAACACTCGCGGTTCTATCGGCGTATTGGTTGATCGAGTAAGTAGACTCAGTGGGAAAGACAAAGAGCTAAAAAAGAGCAAAGGATAAAATAGAAAGCGAGAAAAAAATGCCGGATAGAAAAGGTATAATCGCTCTATAATGAGATTAGACGTTAGTCCCGAATCATAACCACAACATCGAAATACGATGCTCGTTGACGCTCTCATCGTCCTAATGGCAATTTCTTGCCTAAAGCTACGCTCTTTGTTTCCTTAGGTGGTACCGTGTATTTTCCCTCGAACACGGTTGTTAGACGTTCATTTCGACGCTCATGCATTAGTTCACTCCCGTGACATTTCGAGGGCCACGCGAGTAAACGCGGAGGAGGAGAGGCGGGCTTCGAAGACCGTAAGGAAGGGAGAAACGTGAGGAGAACCGAGGTGCAGGTAGAAAGATGATATGTAATCACTTGGTAATGAGTTTAGATGCCGGAGGCTTCCATCGATACCCTGCAAATCTCAGCGTGTGAACGCGCAACCATGTATTAGCAGCAGTTCTTGAACGTGCTCGTGGCCACCCGAAGGATTAAACATCCTCTTCCCTAAATCTGTCCTCCCTCCTTCCTCTCGCTTGCTCTTCATCGTCGTGTAAGCACGACTATTAGTCGGTCGTTTCAACGCTCTTACGCCTCCGCTGGGTTTGAGGAGATCTCGAGAGCCACGCGAGTACGAAAGGAGGAAGGGCGATCTTCTGGAAAAGGCATAAAAGGCAGGACAGAATGAAAATACAGATTGCAATGTACAGGGTATATAATAATAATAATAATATCTAAATATGCGTTCCATAATGTTCACAGATATTTTATTCTAGATAGCTTAGAATAGATTATTATCACAGAATTGTAAATTCTTAACGCACATTCGCGGTTTTCTTTAATATATCTATCAAACCGAACACATCCACGTACTTTCAGTCACGGTGTATCGGTATTACTCTCTCTATCTCATTAATGATCAATTTCAAAATTGATTCACCTTGCATAAAAGGTATTTCAGGCCCATCGAGCATCGGGCAATCGATATTCGGCTCGTCTTTCCTAACGGGCTTATTAACCGCTTCGCGAATGGGCGCACGCTGTAAATAAGCTCGCGTTAAAAGCTCGTTCTTCCGCGAGATATCGCTCCTCGAGTCGTTCGCATAAATAAATAGAGGTATCCTGTCGCTCGTAATAAACGGACAGATGGGCGAAAGGCTGCTTGGCGGCCCACCGCAAAATTCTGCGTGGACCGTATTTCGGGGACCTCTTTGCGCTGGTCGGGTAATTTATCGATCCTCTCGTTACTAACGAGCAGAGAGGGAGAAAAAGAGAGAGTGAGAGAGAGAGAGGGAGAGAGAGACACAGGGTGCAGCAGCCACTTCTCCTCGATAACATATGGACGTATCGCGAGAAGCCTAGGCGCACCGAAGAATAATCGCTATCGTCGCGTCCTGCGCGCCGACCGATATCCTCCTTCGCGCGAATCGACGAAGATAAACTAATGACGAATCCGTGCAGCGCCATTAAAACTTCTGGAAATCGGTAAAGGCCGCCAAAGCATCGGCTCGTTGTCGCGCGAGCCACGCGATAAATGGAGGAGTTTGCATTAAAGGGAGGCCGAATTAATCGCGAGCCACCGCCGGCAGATAATTATTTATTCCGCGGTGCCCGGCCGCGTTGTTATTGCACATCGAATGCCTCCGTGCGATAGGACGCCGAAGTGCTGCTCTTAGAATATTAATAGGGCCTCTCTCGATGTTTGATCGTCGCTGTCGTCTCGTTACTGCCCGGCGCATCGGCTGTCCCCTGAGTTCGGTTATTATGAGTAAGTAGGCGGATTCTCGATCGTACGCGGCGAATACCGGGAGTGAAATATAGGCGTCGATAAGTATCCGATCGAGGGAAATTCCTCTCGGTTCTAGGATATTACTCGTACGTCACGTTAGTTTCGAACGATCTCACCGAGTGTGGTGCGTGGATATGGAGTGATCGTTGCATCTGAGTGTTACGAAAGAACAGGCAGATGTGTGGCTTTGAACATTAAATGCGTATGGGGCAAAAATACGTGTTAAAACTAACGTACACATTCTAGAATATTTTTTTTTATATTACACCTGAAACTCAGTAAATGAACGTCAATAAGGTACATCGCGAGTTATATTAATATTCAGCTTTCGGCTATCGATACGTCGTTACTCTGTACCTTTATAATAACCGTATACTCACCTTGAGTTTGCCTCGATATAACCTTGACATTTTTATTTTAAAAAACGCTACGTCATTAACGGTTACGAGTGCCATATTGCAAATGCACACACTTGAGCTGACAAGCGAACGGTCTGCCTATAAGTGACAAGCCGCTCGTCTCTTGTTCTAAGCGTTAGGAAGTCTGAGCCGTCAAGAAGAGAAATTCGACTTTTGGCGATGTTCCATTCAAAATCTTGTTCGTGCTCGCCTGGCGTTCGAGGCCTTTGTCGAAAGGGGGTAAGACCTCGTGGTTCGGTGTCGGGCCGCAAAAGAGCAGCAGAAATGGGGCCTCAGGGTGGCGATCAGGGACCATAGGTGCCCGGAGATGCTCATAAATCTTGTCCTAACGCTCGGTTTATTACTCGTAATCAAGCAACCATGAATTCTGCTGAAATCACCTACGTTATAGTCAGCAGCGCTGCCTTCTACTTATACCCTCTTGCGCTTGCACCAACCCCCGGCTAAGCGTCCGCTACCGGGCCGAACCCTGGCGTTCCTCACGCCCTCCCTCGACCTCCCTCCCTCCCTCCCCCCTCGCCAGTCCTCAGCGCCACTTTTGCCTTCCACGACGGAGCAACGTGCACTTTTCCCCGCGGTGCACAAAGTGGACCCTCGAGTGGCCGATGGAGCATTAGCCTAACGACTCCTCCTTGATTGAATAAGTTCGCGGGTAGGAATTTCGACGAGCAGTTTTACGAGACTGCGCACCTTTCTATTATTCTTCCTCGGGATACGCGGTTTAACTATCGCTGGCGTCAGAGGTAGGATCGGGAAGTGCAGGTGAGAAATAGAGGAAATGGAGGTGAGCTTGGAGAATGGGGTAATGTCACGTGGATTGGAGTTGTTTGTCGATCAATCGTTAAGAATGGATTGATTTGGAGGAGACGATGAAATGGTAACCTGATATCTCCTTTGAGAATGAGTAAATTTGAAGAATGTCGATGAGCGATGATCTTTTCAATTTTGAAAAAAGTACGTAAAATTGAAGAGGATTACAATTCGTATATGTAGAGTACTATACTGGTATCATATTTTGCGTCGTTTATCCTGACAAGGTATTTTTTCTCGACTCTTTCGAAGAGGTAAATCTCTTCTCGTTTTTCTACGCTCCACGGTTAGAAAAAAAAACTCTATCGGCCAGCAGCTCGCTCTCGAGCTGGTAAATTAATTTTGATTAGCGTTCCCCGACCTTCCATCGATCTTGATCCTTGCTCCAGATATCGAAGGCACCGCGACTAACTTGCGTAACGCTGACATTTAATAATCCGCCTCGTGATAAATAATATCCGTTAACCTGATTACTCGTGATCTTCAAAGGGGCCGCCCGTTTTTTCGTCTAATCGACTAGGTGTTCAACCAAATGTCCGCGGCGGAGCCCCCCCTGCCTTCTACGACCATTATCGCCACTTTAACGTCGTAATGGCCTGGAAACGACGGCCGAGGCTGGAAGACGGAGACGAGGATACCGCCTACTCATTAACAGAAATTATCTTAAATGAAAACCGAAGACGAACGACGCACGAAAGGTTTTCTTCTTACGTGCATCCTTCCCTTTGCATTCGTTGTTTAACTAGGATGATTGATCACCTGTTTATTTACACGGGAAGTTACATTGCCCATAAGCTGGTGGGTGTATATCGTTACCCGCGCGAAGAGCCTCGCTATATCATAAATCAGGAATATTCTTACGACTTTGCGAGAAATTAATATTTAATATAAAACATTAATTATGGTATGTTTTCCACGCTGTCTAAGGACGTGTCTACCAACAGCCACGTATCACTTTCAACGGAAGTCGAACGGATAATCGGTTCCAGTTAGAGGACAGTGTTCTTCGCTTTTTACAATCCTTCGCTTGAAAACACTGGTAACGTAGATCTCAAGCTCCTCTCGATATAAGAGGATGCAGGGATTCTTACGACTACCAGCCGCTGAACGCTACTTTATTAACGCGGTTACGCGCGCTCAAATACTTTATTAACGGAATTACGCGTTGCGGGCCGAATGGCAGGATCAAGGCGGACAAGTGCACGGGGAATAAGTGAACGTTGCCCCGACTTTCGTGGAATCCCAGCATCGCGCTCTCGGTCGTTGCGCTGCTTTCTTTTTCGCGCACAAAAATCAGCCGGAGGGATTTAATATCCGCATAAACCGCAGCCTCCTTTCTTCCCTCCGTTTTTCTACTTTTCAGGCGTATCGGCCAAACGGGAGCAGGGGAGGGTAACGAGAGCACCTCCCGCGGAGTTTTTCGAAATCTCACGGCTCGGGCCGCGCTTCTTTTTCTTCTCCCCTACGAGAAACGCCCGCTGAGCTTCGATGGTCATTACCTTTACGATCAATCACACCGCTCATTATCTTTAAGAGCGGCGTTACACGCCGGCCGTTACTCGTTACGGAAGATCGGTTACACCGGGGCGATACGCGGACGAAAACGCCGCCCCGGTCCATTACGTACGCCGAATGGGACTTGTTCGTTACTTTGTAATTTCGTGCGCCTTATCAAGGGCCCGCACCGCAGAATCCTCGCCAATGGAACCTCGTAATCTACGCTTCGACGCCCCTGGGCGATCCTTGATTTTGCCCATCGTGAGAAGCGCGCTCGAACTTTGACATTCTTGCCCGCCAAAGACTCTTGCTTCGGCGATGTTTAATCGGGAGTGGATGTTGCAATAACGATATAGCGATGTAGGAATATATTTTAGTCGCGGTGGAAGTATCTTAAGTTGAAGCGGGCGTTGGTCAATTTTTAATCGATGGACATTCTCTTTATATATAATGCGTGTTTTTGTGCAAAGACCAGGTATGTGTGTATAATACGTAAATATTATAAGGCAAAGAGAGATAGATTGAAAGAATGTTTTTCTGTACAAAGAATACTTGGTTTCACAGAAAGTGTACGATCGGAAGCAAGTAATAAATTCAATCTACGTCTGTCCACAGTCGTTGCTAGGCGGAAGTTAGCCAACTCCATCAGAGGACTTTCGATGCCTCTACAGATATCCACTACGTTTCGGTGAATATTTTTCAAAACTAATTTAGAAAACACCCACAAAGATAAACGTAATTATGGTGAAGATACGTAATAACAGCGTCTTGCAATATTCACAGCTATCGATAACTATAACCTCGTAATTCTTACGATTTTCCTCCTTGAATAAACTCGTTAAATATCCCCACTTCGCGTACCAACGAATCTTCATTGCGAGCATTCGTTACAATAATCACAACATAATTTGATACAATAGACACATATACATTTTTCGTCCGGAACACTCTTGAAATATAAGTATACATAGTTTTGTACTGTTAGAACTTTGTTTCGCATATTCCACTTCATTTCCTTCCCCCTTTTCTAAGCTCGAAAGACCAAAGCCACCAGCGGCCGTTTTCTCCCCGCTCGGTGTTTAACGATCGCAAACACGCTCGACACAATTCTCGCTCTCGAGCGTTCCGCTCGTCTCGCCGACTACCGGCCCGTCGTCCCGCGCCGATCGACGAAATCCCGAGACGCGGCCGCGCGCGCATACCAATATTTGTGCCGTCACTCGTGCCGTGCGTAGAAATGAAATAATCGAAAAAGATCGAAGCGGACGGGCGCCTCGCGCCTCGACTGACAGGAGGGCGCCACCCAAATCATTTAGCGCCTATGAGACCGAAAGACTCGTAAATCAGTAAAGCCCCGTTTTCACGCGCGCACAACCGGGATCGTTTTCAGGCACGATAGAGGCACAATTAGTACCTGTCCGTGATCAATTAATAACATCTCCGAGGGCCGGTGCACGTCTTGGCGCTCGCCCGACGGCCTGTCGCTCATCGGATCCACTAATTAATCCACGCGGATCCTCGTAATAATTAATCACCGACGGCAGCCGGTGCGCGCAGCTTGGAAATTCGTCTATCCGCCGATCGGCACTCGCTGCGCGACCGGTCCTATTATTATAGGCGCGAGGAGGGCCGCAATGAAGGAAGGTGGGAAAGGCCTTTCCTCGCCGCCCAAAAGCCCGCTCGCCGAATCCTCTTACATCGGAGGCCCCGCTCCTCATAATTACGGTCTTTCTCCTCTTCCGCGGTACACGTCTTCTTTTACGCGTCGCTTAGAAGCTTGCATTAGAAATAATTGTCGGTTGTCACGAGCCTCACCCCGGCTGACCCCTAACGTCGTATTTCATTCCGTAATAATCGCCGGTGATAATTCACTTTTACCCGAGGCGCGAGGAAAGTAAAATACACATTAGCCCCTCTCCTCCTCCCCCTTCCTCCCATCGCGGGGGACGTATTAATTATAATGGCTCGTAGGTATTCCGGGGATTCGAGCGTTTCGCCTCCCGGGGAGTTACGATCCTTTGGTAACATCGCCGGCTGGGCTGATGGCTCGCGAATGGTCCTCGCGGAGGGAAGTCGAGGATCGAGGAGCTTGGCTCTCGAAGGAGGTTTCAGGGAATTCGAGGGCTTCGCGATAAGCATCGAGTATCCTCTGCTCGTTGGGACTTGGTCGAATACTCGATACAGTATTACTCAGGAGTCAACTGCTCGCTATCTTCCCGCGTGTGCATCTGGACGAGCTACTCGATCTAGCCGTGAATTCGACTTCGCGCGCATTGCCAGGATGAAAGGGCCTGGCCGCGAGTCGCGCGGCTGGCCCTGACTTTGATTTCCAGCGCTTCCACTTAAGCGCGATCGGAAGGCGAAAGGAAAATAATCGCCCATCCCGAGGCACGGTATCGTGGCACGTGACAGCCGCGGAGTCACGGGCCGGCATTTCCGCAGCGGTTCCGGAGACGTGACACGTTCTCTTCCACCTTCTTACGTGCCTCCTCGTCTCTCCTCCCCCTCCTCCTCCTCCTACCCCCGGGCACCTTCGTCCTCCTTCCTTCGGAAGCCCGTCTTTCTTATCCAGCCGGGGGAAGGCGGGCCACGTGATATTGGGCATTGGAAATGCGCCTCGCGAAACGCTCTCTGCAGGCGACTCACGCTCCATCGGCGACGATTTATAAACGTTAATGGGTTAATATCGCCGGTTCCTGGCTGATCGCAGCGACGAAACGTCGGATCACGTCCTGGCCTGGGCCCGGGGCCGGGAAAAAAGGTGCAGATTGATGGCCCGGGAGGTATAATCTATGGCTTCATATTCGCGTAGAGCGCTGTTTTATTGCTGAGGATCCGCGACCTCTTGTTTTACATCGCTTAGCCCGGGGACCACCTCGGGCCTTTCTTGCGCCGTGGCGCTCGATGTATAAAAGATCAGCTCGCTGCTCGGGCGTCTGTCATCGTGGAGGAAATCGTTGGATTTATTCCGCGGCTGAAATCGATGCGCGAACCTACGGGCCTCGACGCCGCGACACGGCGATCTTTAATTCCCTCATTGCCCGGGGACGGCTACGGACGTATCGATGTACGGAGAGATACACGGGGGACTCGCGTATCTCGGCGAGATCTTTGTTGGCCGATGGATAACTTGCTTTTCAAATATCCTACCTCGTCGGTGACGGGATATTAGGTAGGGATAATCGTTGAATGGTACGTTTAAAAGCGGCGTTGGGAAATACAGTTTTTACTGCTAGGAGAGGAAGGGCGAGTGGAATTTTGTTGCTCGTGCAAATTAGCCATCGTTAAATCTATTCGCCTTATTATCCTTGATTATTAATGCAAAAATTCAAGTAATATTGATACTTTATTATCGTATGACTAAAGGGAGACTATTGCACGAATCTAGTTTCTCGAAACGGGCGGTTCGTTTTCCTAAAGTTCGAAGACGATGAATGACCAGGAGAAACTTTACGTCCTTTTTTATTACTCGTGTCACATTAAGAAAAGCTTTGCGGGAGTGAAATCCAATAAAGAAGCGTCTAAATTGTGACGCAGACAAGCGACACTTACGCGAGTTCGTGCAATCGTTTTAAACCATCTTATACGAGAGTCCTTTCGTTTTCGATTATTTATTTATATTTGCGTCTAAGAGAACTCGCGATTAACGAAGTTCATCGCCGTGTTTCCCCGACTTTCCACTATTAAGCGCCTTGTACCGCATAATCTACTAGGAATGCGAATGCAACGATCTCGTGCTACCGCCGCCAAGATTAGCTTCTCATCCTGTACAAGCGCTTCTTGCGAAGCTAAGCGTATTTGTATATTTCAACCACGTACACCACCCACTCAAATAATAACAACACCTAAAATCGGCGGTTACACGTAATACTCAAATATCACATTCCAAATCCCTTACTCCACACATCGAGTATACTCGCGACCACGATCACGCGCGGAACAAATAATAATCGCGCGACTTACCACTCAGACCATATCCACCAACGTGCAAACGATCTCAAAATACGATACGAGAAACTGTGGAAAACTCATGCAAAAAAGTCTAAAAAAAAAACATAGGAACAATCCAGTACAAGTGCTCTTCCCCCTTTCCTCGCCAATCGCCTACGATAAACCCTCAACGCGAGGACCTTAGAAGCTTTCGACAGCGGCGCTGTCCAATGGCCACGCGATCCCTCAACGTCTCCGCCAGCAGGAGGCCGCGGAAGAAGCACGAAGTATCAGTTCGCGCGAATAATTACCGCCATGATAAGGACTGCTCGATAACCGGGCTACTCGATCGCGCGTACATCGTCTATCGGAAAAAGCTTAGGGGGGGGCGGGGAGGGAAAAAGTCGTGGGAAAGTAGCCTGCGCGTAATCTCGATGACCCGGTCTGCGTGGCATGGAGCGGCGGAGAAGGCCGGCGGGAATCGCCTCTGGTGGTCAAGCGAGGAGACAGGAATCCCGATACTTTCGTCGGGCTCGCACGTAGCTACGCGCCTCGACAAGCGGATCGATACGATCGATACTCGTCCCGGGGATACACGGCGCACGGATTGATGGATCTCCTCGCGTCGACGTTTTCGTAGTCGAGCCCGCTGCGGCGTGGCATTGTGCAACCGGCGGCGGATCGCGCCGAGGGAGAAATTACTGGGCGACCTCCGAGTCCTTTGGCCGCATCCTCGATCGGATGCCAGAGAGAGGCTCGCCCTCGAAAAACTTGCGGAACGCGGCCGCGCGGTTCGATGCTTTATGGCGATCATATTTATGGCATGCGCTTTCGGGGAGGCGCCCCTGAAAAACGCTTCGGAGGGGTAGCTCGAGAATTAATAACGGCCCTTGATGAACGTCCCCGCGGATCGACGGCGCATTACCTTCGGCCCTTCGTTAGGAGGAATCGAGGGCCGATTAATAATTCAGGAGCGGGCCCCGCCTGCCCGCCGATTTCGCCTCGTGGTAAATCTAAGGAGCCGAGGCGGCTCCGTCGCGCCGTCACTTACCTGAGATAACGCGGCCCGTGCTTTCTAAGATTCTCGGCCGTGCTATCTTTGGAACGAGTGGACTTGGGCATGAGGGAAAACCGTTGGAGAGAAGTTAGGCGTAGTCCGCGCGTTACCGGCCGCAGACTTGGCCGTCGCGCTTGATAACGCGGGCGATGTTTTTTGGAAATGTCTTATCATCCCGACTTCGTAATCGCTTTGGGATCTTTTGGTATGTGTATAAACGTAGATATGGCCAACTGTAATAAGAGGGGTAATACGGTTACATACATTTTTTAAAGCACGATTAATTAATTATAAGTTCATCGGAATATTATTAATGCGCGTGCAATGGTGGGAAATTTTTAAGCGTGGGAGTAATTAAGAGAAGTACGTTCCTTACGTTTGATGCTATGCTTCAAAGCTTTCGATATTTTAAAGGACCTTGAAGTGGTAGATTTTGAGACTCGCTTTCGTGAAACTAAACCTGGAAAGAGAGAGGTACGTGTATGTTTTCTCAAAGTACGAAAAGTGAACGATCATCAAAGTGCAAGCGGGTCGGTGTTTATTGTTCGAACATCGACATCGTGCTTTGTCATGCCGGCAAATAAAGGAGAAAAGGAAAAAGGAACCACTCTCTAGTCCACGAAGCGCGGAGGGGATCGGCAGATCGCAGATAAACGATGAATCCGACAGGAACATCTCCTCGTTTGCGCCGATCACGTCGGATAAACACGGCCGAGAAAACGTAATACGCGAGTTGCGTGAGCGGCGAGCACATGCGTGCGAAATGTGCATAATCTTCCGAAAAGGACGACATTAGCGATGCTGCGAGCGCCCAAGTAGCCCGAGGTACTATTTATTCCGCGTCTTTAAATAATAACCCGGCCCGGGAACATTACGGCCCGCCAGGAATTGAGGGATAATTGAAAGCTTTATTATACCGGAAACTTAAAGAGTCTTAATGGTAGCGTGCACGTTCCCACGATCAACCACCTTGCGTTCCTTTTTTAACAGATTATTACAGATTTGCAAAACGTTTCCTTCGCAGCACGATTGTCCATCGCGCGGTTCTTAAAGCAACGCACTAACGGGTCTAAACGATGTTATTGTACTTTTTCTTCAAATATGTTGGTGCAGTTTGGCTTCAAGAAAGACTCAGCACGGCAATAAAAATCTTATCGAAAACGACCTTTCTGCTTCGCAAAAGTAAAATTTACACAGAAAAATGATTTAAATACTTCTTCCCTTTTATTGCACGAAACTGACAAATAAGATACAAGGAAAATTCGTTCAGCCGATGCTTTAAGAGAAATCTGTTTTAAATTACCCAATTCTTAGCCGAGCAATCATAGTCGTTAACGTCGAATCGATCAAACCTTCGTACGTTCCAGATATTTTTCGAAGCGCTTCCATTGCCAGATCGGTCCGAGTATAATAGAACCGATATTCGAATCATAATTTAAAGACCCGTTTCCCCGTACTTTTTCTCAGCCACGCCTCGCGTTCCGCAAAAGAGCGATACCGTCGCGGTTTCTTCAGTGCCGCAATCGGGGTATATTATTCCCCAGCACGATGGCTCGCCTTGCCTGGAACACGGACGATGCGCCTCATTATCGATCATGTCGAATGATTTGCTTACGCGCCGGTCGCCTCCGCCGACGTAGAGACGCGCGAGAAGGAGTTGCGAAGAGTCCCGGCTGATCGATGGCTCGTGTAGTTGCAACACGTGACTATACGGGCCTGATCCTTAACTTGTTAGCCGGCATTGCCGACCTGTGATTAAGGTAACGGTAGTCATCAATTCGGCCACGTGATCGTTAGGCTGTCAGTTGACGACCGACATTTAAGCGGCCGCCGCCGTGAAATCGCCCGACGTAATTTGCCACCGTTCGACGGCTCGCCCGTCAAAATGACCTTTTCGAAATTACTCCGAATTTTTTTTCGCGCCAACCGGTAATACCCGCTCGGACCGAGCTGCGCGCATGCGCGGCGAGAGGGGGCGGATATTTCGTTTCATTGTTCACGGAGGATCGGCAGGGCCGGCTCAAAATAACCCGGCACCGTGTTTTATCCGCTCGCTTATCCGAGGGTTAGGAGTTCCTTTTGCACCGCCGGGAGAGAGTTTATCGTTCGCTCTAACGAGCCGCTAACGAGAGCCGATTTTGTCCTCTCCTCGTTGCCTCGAGTTCATTTTATTTTCCTCCCCGCGGAAAGCGCTTCCTCTTACTTTCACCGTGTTCCTTTCGTACTCTCCCTCTTGCCGTGGAACGCCGATTTCTCGTCGATTTTCTAATCGACCAGGTTCCGATAGGTCACGAACGTTTCTCATTGCATCGGAGATCGTACACGATTTTTAAGCGCATCGAGCGTGTTAAGATGATCGTATGTCATAAGTGGTTTCATAAATCCTCGCGGTAGGAAAACTCGCGGAAGTCGACTCACCATCGCGGATGAGGGGAACATACAGTTTATTTTAAAAATCTATTTCGACGTATAAAGTAAACGAAGTATTGTTCAACGAAGATTCTAGATAAGTACTATACCGCTTTGTATTGACTCACTAATGTCTCTAAACGATAAGAATATTTAATATCCAGGTTTCATACTTCGACGTTACAACGATTATTTAATCATAAATAATATCCAAGGCAATCCCTTACAGGCTAACGTGGCGACGAGGAAATTAACCGTGGTAAAGTAGCCTTGATTTTACGTAATCCAACCTTGCGATTGGCGTCCGAGAAATTTGCGACGAATACCGAAAACATGCCTCGTTGATCAGGCAGTCGGTGCGCGCATTAATATTAAAAGATCGAACGCGTGATCGATTGCGCGGCGTTACGATTTCTCAACTCGGATCAAAAGCCGAGTTATCGTGGGCGAAGAGCAGGTGGAAAGTCGGCCGCTATCGACGAACACGGCCGGCCCCCTTTTTTGTTTTATATCTCTTCTTTAATTAATTTACGCACCGACTGCCAGGGTCATGTGGCTTAGGACCTACTGTTTTAATGTGGATTCTGAACTACCACATCTACGATATAAGTGTCACATGAAAAAACCATTAATGATGAGCTGGATTCGAACTCGGATCTCTGGCGTGCAAGTCTATCCATTGCACCGGTACTTCACTGTGGCTAAGATGATTTTGGCTGCGCCGTGAAGATTTTCTCAAGAATAATGAAAATGTTTTTTCGACACGAGTTCCATGTTAAAGTAACAAATAATCATGTTTGACCATGAATTTCGGGTAGCACTTTTTAATATGGAGACAAATATAAAACGTATATGTTCATTGAAGGAAGCTCTTGTAATTTATGATTATATATTTTTGTTCTCGTGTTGGTGTAGAATTCAAACTGCTTTATGTATAACTTAAATAAAAGAAAATATCTATATATATAGAGCTATTTTATGGTATGTTTCATGTAATAAAATCATGTACGTATTATTGTAATTCGTATACTCGCAAGCTTTGACTCGTGCTGTGGCGCAGAATTATCGAAAAAACGTTGTTGTACCGCAGAAGACAAAAGGTTGCGGAGTACTGCACTTCACCACCTTAGCAATTTTCTTTTTTTTTATATTTCTCCAGGTATTTTCGATCGCGCAAGATGGCCTCCGCGGCTAGATCGGTGCACGTCGATTGGCCGGCCCTCCCCTCGCAATTATGGATCTGTCGTGGGCGAGCAGCGGTTATGCATTTCCGCGGATTTATGCGCGCTCGAAACGTCCGGAATGTCATTCGACATGTTCGCATAATCGACGATTCTACGCCGCCGCGGCCGGGGCTCGCAATACCTGCATTTGATTTTCATCGATCGCCGAGTGAGTAACGAGTTTTACGACTCGGATGGAATCTCTGGAGGTATAACTTCATTTCTTCTAGTCCGCGGTATCCCTTCGGCGATATCGTGAGAGAGCGTATCGGTCGCGTGTTTTCGATCGTCGCGTAGCGTATTGCCCATTAAACAGAATCGCTTGGAGTATAACTTAATTTCTTCTAGCCAGCGCTCGGCGATGTCATGAGAATGAGGTTCCCTCGCTCTTGCTAGTATTCCTCGCTTCTTTAGTTTCGTTCGAGCGGCTTCCATATCGTATGGAAACGTCCGGATACGATGGGTTAGATATAAACCTTAGTTTTCCCCGTGGTAGCCCGAGACTCTACGCGCTCTACCTCGCTTTTCTTTTTATACCTTTGATCGTGATAGGACGGATTCCACGTGAGATGGGATCTTTCAGGGTTCAATTTAATTTCATCCAATCTGCAGTCGGCCTTCTTTCGATCGTACGAGAGTTATTCAATATCGTTAGCCTACCCTCGATCGCTACGTAACGTGTTGCATATGAGATGAGATCCTTCTATATATAACTTTATTACCTCGAATCATTCACGGACTTTGTTTCAGCGAAGTGATAAGAGAAAGTTTTACGCGCGCGCCATTGACCGTCGTGTATTGTATTGACCTCGAAGGAAAATCACTCGAGGTGTAATTTCATTTTTGTTAGTGTAGCGCGTTGCACGTATTTTTAGATTTTTTTTCTCTAAGAATGAACGATATACTTTCTTATAAGAAGCGTTTTCTTTTAATCGGTTTAACGCGCACGGTGATCTTACTCAAATCGATCATTCATCGGGCAATCGACAAGGAATATCGAGTACGCGGCACCGCGTCATTAATCATCGGCCGGGATTAATAGCAATTCGCGGAAGTGCGGACAATGTCCGTAAGTACAATAGTGTCATGCTGATGATTAAGATACCATAGCGCCATTCGAGTTTGAAGAGCGGTCGATGCATGCGTCGGCTTAAAATAAGAAAGATGCACCTAGCGATGGATTCGAGCCATGCTTGATACCGATATTTTCCTTGTGTAAACATAATGATTAAATCCGCGTTGGATTCGTAATTTTGTCTTCAATCGCGAGGAAAAACGCGAAAGAGCATTTTACCTGAAATCTGTTATTTCTTTACATTCTCCATGGTTTGTTTTATTTCTTCTTTTGTGCACATACAATAACTTGTTTTCGTGGGTGCAAAGACATTTCTTTTGGTAATAATAAAATAAAATAAAATTCGTAAATAACAAATACGCAAGTAAATAAATATACACCGTGTATATGCAACAACAAAAAAATCCAAGGTTTTACCCCAAATTTGGGGATAAGATCAAGGAATCCGTGAAATGAAATCTTGCTCGCGATCGAGATGATTTCGCATCCAACGCGAGGAAGATGAACGATCACGCTATCCTCGAGGTGGTCTACGGGGTACACGTTTAGATGTCACCGCATAATGAGCGCGTTTGCAACGAGATGGAAGAATGCGCTTACAACACTATTCTGGCTATTAAGCCACGCTCACAAACGCGGTGCCTGTCATCCTCGACGCGATGTCACTTGTCCGTCGGATAGACACTTGATTGACGCCCCCTGATTCAAGTTCGTTCATACGCAGGTAATGGCCAATAAACATAGGAATCTGAAATTTCCGATCTCCCAGAAATACCTTGAATCCGCAGTCGTACCCAACGCATCCGCGATTCCATTAAACCTATTACGATGAGCAAACCGTCGTGTGATTAAGGCAACGCAGCTCATTTTCATCGATTCGCGAGAGAGCAATTGAAATACGATAATCGTGCGCAGAAGTGGATCGTGCAATGATCCGGGAGACTTTTAGGGGGCCTTGCATGGCGTTGGAGGAATAATATTTAAATTACCGAACGGTGCGAGGAGGTTTTCTAGAGTGAGATCGTTTACCAATGTCTTGGGAGAGAAAGCACGATACGTTGATACGGTGAGGTATGGGCCAGGTTCAAGAGACAAGTGTTGGATGTACACAGGCGGTCGATATTATTCGTCTCAGAGCAGTACAGATCGTAGATTAAAACACGAGCCACAGTTGTGACTTATGACAAATGTAATCTACGACGTGACAGCTCAATTGGTGCCCAGGACCGCTTCAAGGGTAAACATTGATACTCACATTTCTTCGAGGCCCCTGATGTTCGTGATTGGTCTATATCTAAGTAGGTTATCCCGAAAGCAGCCCCTAAACTCGAACGTTCGATTTATCTCCATTCATTATTTTGGTCGTACGCTCTCGCTCCTCTGTCATCCTTGGGAATTGTGAGTTCCATCCTGTCATCGTGCAGGGATTTACTGTGCTAATGTTAAGACAGATGTTTCACAATTGCAGGTTCAGCTCCGTATTTTTAAATTCTTCCGTATACTATTATTCCGCTCGATATAAAAATATATTACAGTTAGCAGGTTTTCAACCGAGATTGTTGATGTGCTTATAAATGATTATATCGCTATTATAACTAAAGCGAGCAAAGCTATCCAGATCGAAGTACGAGGAATTAACCGACTATCGATTTTACTCGCACCACTTAATACGACAATGCCCATTTATAAGTTTTTATTTTACCTCAAGGTTTTGCTTTGTTGATATTTCTGCATCAGATCGCATTAATACGCAACGTTAAGCCGAGAAGGCCGCTGCGTGACTAAGAAATTTCGAACGGTATGCGCCGAACTGGTAGGCTTCTCCTGTCTGGAGTTATGTCGACATCGTGATCCATATATCGAAAATGAATGGACAGCGATAAAAGAAGGTGTGTCTAACCACCGATGGCGTTGCGATCAAAGCAGCCTGAGAGCTAGCCGTCACTTGTCACACGATAGGTTTGGCGATGTAGATAACAAAGGTTAAGTCAGCAGCCTGCCTCGGCCGGTACCGTGTGAACCAATTTACGTTAACCAAACTGCTACTACACAGGCCACTCTTTCACCTTCCGTGCAATGGAAGATACGCTCATGATTAAACGGTAGGATCGAATAAGAAAGTATTTCGTGATAAACGATAAGTCGTAATAGCTGGTTTACTACCATTAGGGTTTGTTAACGGAGTAGATTCTCGTGGTAAAAGTCTCGATAAAGCATTTGTAAAACATTTTTCTAATGCTTCTCTACACGATGTTTGTTTCGTACAGAAATTTATTTTGCGTATTATGGTTTGGATTATGTCATTACGGGAAAGAATCCACGTGCGTAAAAAAATGGAGAATATTCGTTGCTTTATTATTTTTCTTTTTAAATAGTTCGGTATCACTTGTTGGATTATTTATGTGAGTTTATTTACAAACTTCGAATCCGAGTTTGGCTGTAAAATCCGCTCGTGGCGTCTGAAAGGTGCTCTTCTGTCCTTTATTATTCAGCTGCCACGGAGTATAATATTACTTTTTCTAATCGATTAATATTTCTTCAATGACATCATCGTGAACGATATAGCCACGCTCGAAGCCCTACACTGTAATTTAATTACCTCTACCAAGCGATCGATATTATACAAGAAGAAGTAAACACAATAGCACGGTTCTCAAATTTTACACTCCACGCAGCCAAAGTTCTACCATGAATATCTTAGAATATCTTGGAAAAAAAGCGGCGATCCTGATTCGCGTGGCAAAACGTTTGTTCGGTATTCAGCTCCTTCCAAAGCGGCACGTTCGGCCTAAGCCTTAGCCGCGCTATCAGCGATCTTTCTTTGAAACTCACGGGGATCCTGCGATGGTATTACGGTAATTTCTGAGGTTACTGACAGGATTGGCGAGGGAGTACGCTAGATCATGTCCGCTTTAATCTCGGGACTATATCGGATTTCAGTGATGCAAAGGCGCCGAGTCTCGCGTTTGCGGTTTCGCCTCCCCTCCTCCCCTTACCTTTGCCAATTGCACTTTGCGTGCATGTATGCACGGCCAGCGTGCTCCGTATACTGGGTGCTCCCCGCTAAGTTGGAGCAGGAGAGTTATTGGCTTTGCTTCCATGAATCACCGCGCGGAATCTTGTCCTCGCGATATTCGGAATTCCTGCCTTATGCTAGTTATACGTCATATTTATTAGGAGTAGGCTCTGCGAGTCGATATCCAAGACGAAATGTAGGGATGAGTTACGAGAATTCGGCCTCTACAAATTATCGAGCGCTTCGTGGAAGTAAACGCGTATGTAACGTGCGGATTAATCGTTAAACGGCATGTAGATTCTACTTAAACGCGAGGTCTTCGATCGAATAGCCGCGTGACTCAGTATCGAAGATTGAGGACATCGGTATAAAAGTGAAAAAAAAAAGATACTCCCCGATATTCACTACATTTTCAGCTCTCTTACGTCTGAGCTGCCGTAATACGCGATGCAAGGCTGAGAGTTATTTTTAAAGTAACGCACCAATCGTTATTTAATACTCTACCTTACACCTTTCCGATTTCTTCCTCACACCTCATCTTACGATCAACAATTAAATCCTTCGATAATCCAACAGTCCAGAAACTGTATCATACCAATAGAAAATAAAACGGGTATATTCATAAGAGCTTTGCAAATCGTTTCATATCTCTCCTCGCAGTTGTACCACTGAAAATACTTCGATACCAGCCAAGTTATCCCCTCGCTCGCAATATCTCAACTTACCAAGTCGCTCGGGCATACGCTCGAAGTAGGAAAAGAAAAAGGAACCAAGATCATTACTCACGATCAGCGGTGATAATGAACGAGACGCAAAATCCACCGAGCGGGGATCGACGATTAGCCGCTCGCTTAGGGTATCAATTTTCTATCGGAGCTTAATTCGCGAAATTACAGGCCCTATGACTCAATTACCCGATCGGATCTCGGCGCGTCCACTCGCGAAAAGCGATCCCGGCCGGGAGGCGATAGCCCCGATCTCGTTACGTGGAAAATAATAAATCACCGGGGGGAATTATCGCGACTAACCTCGCGACACACACGCGATCCGTATTAACCGTCGGCGGTAAACCCACACGGTTTCGTGCTTCTTTATCGCGAAATGATTTACTCCCGGGAATTTTTCCCCGGCGGTACCGACCTTAATTATTTTTCATCGGTTGCGTGCCGCCTGGACTGGCCGCCTCCCTGGCGGCCCTCCGAAAAGCACGGAGGGTCGAGGAGGCTGGGAGGAGGAGGGGGCGTTGATGGTGGCCAAGAGGGGGGGCGAGAGGAGGAGGGGCGCGCTAATTATGCGTCGCTGGTAAGGAAGATTTATCGCGTCTGCGTTTTCCTGGCCGCGCGAGGCTCACCTACGGTTACTCCCACTCGAGTTCGTAGGCTACGAAGGCAGAAAATGAAGAAGCGAAAAGTCGACTCCCGTGATAATTTGTACCGATTACTCAGCCGCGTCGTAGATTTCCGAGCCGGCCCATGTGCTGAAGGTGTAAAAACAGAGCGGCAAAGGCGATAACGGCGCGTGGTACTTTTAATCGAGAGTAGCGCGATTTTGGAATGGATTTCCGGGGAAAAGATTTGTCTCGAGAGGGGGAGAATTTCTTGAGCGTACACGCTGCCTTGTATACGCATCTTGCGCTATGACCGAACTCGTTGCAAAGTCTTCTCTTAATCTTATCTCTGGTGAATATTGCTCGAAGCAAACGATCTTTAGTAATACAAAAGGGTATAGACCACTTATGGATAATAATATCGTTAAAACCAACTAATTTATCAGATTTCATCGTAAAATACATTAACGATCATCACGGTTGCAACACACCGGTCATCCTGCAACTCGAAGAGCGAACCGCGATCTGTTACTACCTATCGCCTTTATAACCATCGTTGCCTGTGTAATTCCTATTCAATTATTCCATTCGTGCAGGAGTAAGATTGGAAGCGACTGTACTTAAGCGCGTATATCCCACCACCACCCTGTCCTCCACCTCTGGGCGTAGGTGTCCCTTGACGACTCAATATCACCACCGCGAGACAGCCGCTTCACGGACGCGTTGGACGAGGGAGATAAGGGTCGAGGGGGGTGGGAGGGGGAAGGAGGAACGAGGTGGCTACGAAACCGCGTCGAAAGGGTCGCCGTCTCGTCTCTGGTATCTTAACCTCACCAAGTTACGACCTCGGTAAAGCCCCGCCGGGATTCAGGAATATCGCGGCCCCGACAAGATAAACAATCTCTCCCACGCCAGGATCGCGGATCGATGCTAATGAAGGGCCCTCTCGGGACCGCACCTCGAGCCACGCGCACTTGTACTTTATCGCTGTTCTGCTACGACGTAGCGCTGCGCTATAAGAAACCGGGGAGAGTGAAATTTGTCTTTCCTTCGAACTTACTTGCGCGCGATTGCAGGTATTCATAGGTTTTGGTGGGATATATATTATAAATATATTATCTTCGTTAACTCGAACACCTCGCATATCAGTTTCCGCGGGAATATTGTTGGTAATGTCAGTAGTTATGTACTTAGACTGATTTAACGTTGAATATTTTGAGGGAGGATATCGTTGTTTGTACTCCTGGATAGTTTTGGGAAATGCTGTCTTTAATGTTTTATTATAAATATTGCCTATACGTCACAGTTTCTTTTTATATATTAGACATTGTAGTGTGGGTATTTTTATAATAAGCGGGAATTAAAATTAGTGTGACTACCAATCCGTGCTTCGTATCATATTAATGTACTACATTCCTCTCTATTGTCACGTTCAATGGTTCCTAACCGACAGTATATTGTCCAGATGGTGGTCCTACGATAATCCATAAAAAATACCATATCATTAAATCTCGAATTCTCTCCGCACACGCGACAAGATTGCCAAACGACACGCTTACAAACACTTTCCTCTATAAATTCAAACGAGCGCAGGGCTATACATCCGAATCGAGGTACCGCAGAGGGTTGATTTTTGCAGGACGTTTCGAGTTACTTAGCCGTATCCTCTTGGAAATCTCAAACGGCCTCGACTTCCGTCTGGCAATTAGGTACTCGACGAGGCTCCTCGTGGGTGCGTGTACGCACGTACGTCGCCTCAGACGCGCGGTATCGCGTGCTGGGGTCATTAGAGGCGCGTGGCGGGTCAGATGAGACCCGTAAATTAAGTGGCGCCGAGTTCGTCGCGCTTAAATTACTCTTAAGTCGTCGAAACCGGGAGCGAGCGCTCGATCTTCGTACGGGTGGGTCCGCTAGATCGTAATTCCCTCGGAGCGTGAGAAATCGCTCCCTCGGCCATGCCGATTCCTTCCTGTCGCGCGTTCAGCGCCGCTTTCGCGGGAGATCGCTCGGATTCCTGGATGCCTTCGATGCCATATTTCTCCCCAGCTCCTCGGCATCTCCGCCATCCGACGTAACCCGAATTAATGGAGGAATATTAGGTTCCTACAGCGGGTCCTGCGGAGGTGGGCTTTTAATAGAAACGTTCCTCCATCAATAGCGCGGCCACTTGATCTTCCTATCGCTCTTTTGGTCCACGCTTCCGCTGCTCGCTTACAGCTCGTTTTTGTAACGAGGCCAGAGGTCAATGGCCCTCGTGTTATCTCCGCACTGCATGGAATTCTACGTTACTGCCACTGTGCGATGCTGAATCTCGATCGATTCGCTGTCGATAGAATTAACCCTGGTTCGAGATGATATCTGCATCCAGCGGGTTCAGAAAGATAGATAACGAGGTTAAGAAGAAGGCTTGAGAAGACTCCTAATTGTTTTGTTACTTCGTTGAACTATCCAATAGTATTATATCTTATTATGCGGAGTAAAATTCGTACGTACCCAAGCAATATTTGCACGTAACTTTATTTCGAGCGCCATCTGAAATTCCGTATACGCATCCAGATGTGCGAGACCTTTCGAGAAAGAGCACCTTCCCCTAACTTCAGCCTCCCGTTTGTCCCTGTCGGCCCGAGGGAGATCTTATCTACGATGCTCCGAGTATCCCCAACATCTTCTCGGTGCGTAACGCGGGTTATTTTTGCCCGAAAAAATCGAAGTAGCCCCGGATTTTCCCGTGTACGTTTTAATATAATTTGGTTCGAGTACGGCGAGCGAATAATCGAGACAGGGTGATGCATGCTTTAGGGATCTTCATTGTATTGTACCGCAGGAATCTGGCATGAGGAAAGGGCGGAGGAAGGAGGAGGAGGAGTAGGAGGTGGGGAAGAAGAAGAAGAAGAAGAAGAAGAAGGGCTCCTTTGTGAAAGCAGCCTCAGGAAATCAGGATTGATATAGGGCTGCGGTAGGTTCGCTCGTAACTTTGTCTCGCGGTACCCGAGACGCGATCCCGATCCATTAATCACCCTCGTACGAGCCCTGAACCTTTGGTGATTAGCAGGCGTGAACACCGGCTCACCGGGGATATATATATGCAATTGCTCGCCATTGTCGACCACCGTGCACGTTCCGCAACCCCGATTGAGACGTCCGTCTTCTTCGTGGATTCGAAAATCCCGACGCCGCGGCGCGGCCCGCTCTTCCACGGAGAAAGTCGGCCCTGCTTCTCCCTCGGTAACGGATCTCCTCGAAACGGCCTTTCCGAGGAAGCCTCTTGACCCTTCGAGCACCCGGCAATTTCTCTTTAATATTCACGGACGCCTGACACGCTTCGACGTACGCGAGTTATTTAATATAAATATCATAGCCGCTCGATCGCTCCATGTTTTCCGGTCTTTCGAGCGCGAAACCGAGCGATCGCTTTGGAAGGATCGACGTAGCGTGTCGAGTCGCGATTGGGAATAGGGAAAGAGTGGAATGGATTTTGGTCGATTGGTGATGGAGTGGGAAATCTCATGCAAAATGCCCTCTTTTGTCCTCTTTTTCTATTCTTATTGTATTTGTTTCTCTTTTTAAGGCTTTTTTTTTATCGTAATGTATTGCGTCTCTTACAGATACCGATATCGATACTAGAACCGATAGGATTATATAGAGATTACTGTTATAAGGATGCTGTCGTACCTAGGCTTCCAGCGGTGTTAGGTACGCGTGTCCTGGAAATTGACGTTCACCCTGGCTCGCGGCCGTTTTATTTTCCGATCCATCGATTACGAGAGGACTTGTTCTCGATCTATGGGCCGACAGCCGCTTTGATTCATCTCGCTTGTACCTGCATGGCGATCCCGGGGCCCTAAAAATAAGCGCCTAATTGTACAGCGATTTAACCGAAGAGCCACCCGTAGGGACTCCCACAGATTCCCGCGTCTCGTGGGTGTAACTTACGAGGTAATCAACGTGGCTGTAAATTACGAGAGGGTCGCGGGCCAGGCCGTCTCGTAGCTCCTCGATGATGCGTCAGGAGAACTTTGGAGAACCTCTTAACCGCGCCTAACGGAAAATCTTCTTTCGACTATTTTACGGCCGATAAATAATCGGTGCCCGAAGGAGAGGTGGACGGCGAATATATACGGGAATCGGCCAACGATCCGGTGCCACGCTCGTGCGGGATATTCTACTTACTTCGTTTCCTCGCTCCTTCTCCTTTCCGCAGCTTGGCGGTGAGGAGATAATACGCTGTGTATCTTTCGAAGCGTCGAAGCAGGGGTAGACGCTTGATTACTTTGGAAGAATATCCCGACGCATTGATCTCCTTGGTCGATATAGACACTCCGTATGGTTTATCTTAATTCGAGGTCGTTGGAGAAATTCAGAAGTATCGCTTACACTATGGCTTCTTATAAATTCTCGTGTTAGGATTAAAAGGATCGATTTATGGTTTCCACTACCTTGGGTATTGTTCTATACTGAATACAGTATATATAAATAGTAATATAGTTTATAACAAAACGGCTATTTGCTGCGACATGCGTTTTTAAAGGGGAATCGTTTGCTTTCGTTTAACCTCTATCGATTTATATATCGAGTGAAGGAAGAAGCCTATTTCTTAGCAGCAAATAGAAAGGCGATGGCAGCGAGGAACTTTTCGAGGAATACGGGGAGATTGGCAAAAGGAGGCTGGCGCATGAAATGCTTCATTCTTCTCGCAGGAGCGCTCGATTTCTTCCTCCATTCCAAGAAGTCGAAACTTCGTTCCCCGTGCATTCCTATCTTTCTTCTATCCCGGAGCCAGGCACGGGATAGTACTCGAGGGCGCTCCTCCTTTTCTCGTAGATCCCCTGGCCTCGTTGGGGCCGCGACAAATATCTAGATGAGGGGCCAGCCTTCGTGGAAACGCGGATAAAGAAGCGCGACGCTCGATTTTAACGACGAAACCGTCGGATACGCCGGAATTATTAATCAGGCAGTTCTTACTCGCCTCGTGGAATCGGCGATTCCTAGGGGATATAAAATTAGCAATTTTACTTCGGCACCAGCGGCCCGCTTCCAAGATCCGCATCATTGTCGATTATTTAACGAAGTTCTTTACGCTCCCGGGAGCTTTCATATCGACCGCGGGGGAACAGGGATAGAACTTTTTCCTCGTGTCACTCTCTTGCCGGGCGCTAATTAACTTTTCGAGAAACGCGGCTCCTCCTGGGGTATGCGAGAAAGCGATATCCGCGATGGAAATCAGGTTGAAAGCGGTCTCGTTGTAAATCGAAGGAGGTGGCTGGCAACTTTTTACGAGTATTCACGTATTCAGATTGTCCTGGACTTCGAGGAAGGATGAAAAAGTAATCGTCATTCGTGGAGACAGTCTTGGTTATGTACAGCACATATTGGGCTAAAGGATGCTTTTCTTATAATTAAAAAAACGAGTTGAAAAATGCGAATATTTTGGCTCGTGAAAAGTGGAGTGAAATAAACCCTGATGTGCGATGATATACAGGAATTTCTGTATTTTTGTCCTTCGGCTATAGTTATTTCGTTTTAGTTTTTTAATACGATTTGGGGTAATGAGAAATTTGTACGACAAGGTTTTACAGTGGCGGTTTTACAGTACGACAAGGTCACCAGTGGCTAGGTGCGCGTTTCGGTTCACAATATACTCGTTGCTGAGTTATTTCCCCATAGCGCCTTTATGGCCGCACGAAATTGCAAACTGCGTAAACTGCACGGATAGAGTACGTCAGCAGCGCCTCGCCATGTTGGCTGGTACGTTGCCAAGGATCGAACAATCGAGCAAAATACGCTTGCTTACTATTATCCAGCAAAGTAACACAGTCTTTATACATTCCGCTTCGTCGCTGGCAAAATCTCGCCGTCGTAAGATTTATCATCGTACTCTATTTTGCGGCAGATGTTCTTGAATAAGATTCAAATTCCACTCGTCTAGAGCCTTCCACGTCTCTCATCACCTCTGCACCTTTCCACGTGATGCATTCACCGCATACCCAGCGGTACACTGTCAGCTTTGAACGAAACCTTATAGGCTCCATGATCGTAATAATCGCTGTCGAAAATTCAAATAAACAACCGAGTAACAATAGTCACATCTTGGTTCACTATACCATACTTATGTCAATGTCCACTTCCATAAGAATTCTTTAAACGTAGAACACAATTAGTGCCAAAAATTACTCGATCAAGCCAAAAAGTCCCTTCGTTCCTTTGAAAATATTACGATTCTCCATTTCAGTATTCATTTCCATAAAAATTCCCCTAGAATCTAAACCCAAATGATCGAAAAGTGAACGATCGGGCATACGAGTTTCTCGTTTGTACGTGGATATTCTTCTCGAGCTCGCATTCATTTCCACGAGGGTTTTCAGTGGTTTTTCGTGTAACCGAGAAGAATCCAGCGAACCTCACGGCTACGTACTTGGGGCACGCGTGGGCCCACACATGCGCATATGAGCGTATAAGCTATCACGCCTCTTCGCGTGACGTCACACCTGGCTATATTCGAAGGGCTGCGGAGGAGGGAGGAAAAAAGGCCTCGATGAAGGGGGGAAAAAAGGAGTGACCCGAACCGGTCCACGCCGGGTCAACAGCACACGCGCCACCCCCGTAGGGCCCATCGTGCAACGGCCTGACGCGCATATAACGGGTGTGCCTCGAAAAATCTGGGACAAGCCGTCGAGAGTCGTTTTTCATCTATCGCACGTCCTCCGAAACTATTTAAACACCATCTATCGTCTTTTGGAACCAGATAAACTTATGTCTATTCGTGACAGCCTTCTGTTCTTTTCTTTCTTTCTGACTATTTGCATTCTATTTTAATCATTACCAATATTCTACTTATGGTTTCTTCTTTTGCAAGGTTCATGAGAATAAAAGTGTGAATTGTTTTTTACTAAAAGCATTTCTAAAAGGAATGCACGATGTTCGTTGTTTGTATACGGATAGATAGATATAGGTGTTGAATATATTTTATCTTGAATTCGTATTTTAACGCCGCGATAAATTACTGAATCGATTCGTGCCTATTTGGAAGATCGCGGTTCAAATGTGATACACGTTTAGATTTTCGACGTAATATACATACTCCAGAATTCTTGTTTAAAGCGATCATCGCGATTATACTAAAGCACTCTCACAACCTAACGTTCGTTTTCAAGCGACAACAGTTTGAATAACAAGACCGAATAATTCTCCTTATACTTAAATTTCCTCTATTCTTCAACGTAAAGAAATGAAAATTGATCGTTCAGCGCGTACGAAGCTTACTTTAATTTGTCACGATATTTCGAAGTCGGAATGGAGTTAGCATATCGCGATCGTCGAAGTGTCGCGATTGAGGTACAAACCTACATTCGTTATTTCACCGCGCGGTTTCTCGCTCCCCTCGTGTTTAGGTGCCGAGCACCAAAGGCCATGTAAGATAGCCAATCGATAAACTGGCCCGACAAAGTCCTGCAGCGATGAATATTAAATCTCAGCCCAGCACGATCGTATCTCACGTTTCAGGAAGTACAGGGCGAAAATAGAAACAATTCTTAATCGACGCAACGCGATCGGGAATGATATTTCTGGTTGGCGGATCGAAATTAAGACCGGCACTTTTCAAGCGTTAATCGAGGCCGCCGAGAAGTCGCCGATGATAAAGGATCTGGTACCGTGCACTCGTAGATTGTAGTTTATCGTTTTGTCGTTTTGCAGCGGCGTACACGGGTTTCTCGCCGTTATCTCGTATTTCTTAGTTATGTATCGCTCGTCTATGCATATGCAAAGGACAGCGGAATTAAGGCCGCCTTATTGGTGCTCTTCGAGGCTGCGAGGACCCCTTGTACCGCTTTGTGGGGAATTTACCAGCGTCACTAATTATCCCTGTCTAATAACGATTATCCGCCGATAATCGTTCGATAAGAGAGCACATCCGCCTCGATATGCAAATCGCGAGGTATCCTCGTGTCGTTATCTCGGGCCGAGATTCGCGCTATCGCGAATAATAATTTCCGCCATCTGGACCAGTGTCTAGCAAGAAAAACACGTCTGGCGTATCCACATGGCGAGTGCTCGATTTTAATTTCAAATTGAATCGTTAAACATCGAGGGATACTGCGACTTAAAGGACTTCCTATGTAAGACGGTTTATACCGCTAGTATCACTGGCATACTTACAATTATACCTTACCGTTTTATACAGCCGAATGTCCGATAACGAGCTTTCAAACCGAGTATCGTACGGAAGGAGTTAATCGAACTGTCGGAAGAAAGGTTAACGAGAGATTCAAAACGGGAGTCGATTTGAGAATCCAATCAAAGATCCTAAAGACTTTTCGAGTGTACAAAATAGAGTAAGATTTACCCTTAAGTCTATCGTTTAAGAACCGCGATTTTTCTACTTTAATGTAATTTACACAGAATCCTATTCGCACATATTACTTTCAGAAGTACTATATTATCCATTATATATCCACAAGCTTTACTTCTTATTTATCCACGAGTTTCATAAATACTACTTTCACAAACACGACATTCTACTTCTCCACGAGCTTCGCTTCTCGTCCATCCACGAACTTCACGAACATTACTTCAAGAAACACCACATTCTCCATCGCTTACCCCCGAGCTTTACTCCTCAGCCTTTCAGAAATACTGTATCCTCCACGCGCGCCTCCTTTGAGCGTGAGAAAAGCAGCGGATCATCCTCGAAGCCCGTCCCTCGGCGGCCTTCAAGCTCGCTGATTACGTCCGGAATTTTATCCTCCCCGCGATGCGTATTTCTCGTTTAATTGCACCGTCGCCCCCCTCTCGCCTGGCGGAATGCGCGGAAATCGTGCGAATCCCCGTCTATCGGCGGGCAGGAGCAAAAAGCCCGACCGACGGCACTGATAGCGGGTTATTAGCGAATCGTCGTAGCGCCGTAGATCATCGGCCGGTGCGTGGCTCTCGTTGTTCCATTCCCCCGTCGGCCGTTTACCGCCAGGAATACGGGATAATAATTGGGAATATTAGCGGCGTTTCGGTGGTTTAATGAAAAGGACGCGGCCGGTGCGCCGGTAGCAAATTATTCCCGAGCGCTCGGAGGCAACGAGCCTTCCTCGACCGGCCGGCCGGGGCATCCTGCCATTTATCACTGGCAACGTGCAATCGAAAACGGAGAAAAGGGCCGCGGATAGCGGCCCCGACTTCCACTGCAAAGCGTCCGCTCCGACTTGAACTCGGCATCGAGTTTGTATTTTTCAGTCCCGCACCGCGGATTTCGAGGTTGAGGCACCCGATGATTGGCTCGGATTGGAGTATATTGATCTCTGTATAAGACGAAATGTATGTTTAACGCTATTCTTACCAGCTATTTTTCAGACAGATTGAAGTGTACTAAATATATCCTTAAAGAAAAAAAGAGGAGGAAGGAAAAATGTCGATAGATTAATTTATCGACCCGTACGCTGTGAGAAAATCATTGTCATTTGTCCGCTCGTGGTAGGAATAATGTTAAGGGTGAATGTGGATATGCTCATCGTGTAGATTTTTATAGTCGGTTGGTGTAATATTTCCATCGTACTTGCGAAGTCTCGTTGAAGAAGTTCGCGATGTAGGAAAACCTTTGTGCGTGCAGGTGAATAGAAAGTGCATCGTGAACGGCGATAGGATGAACCGTACGTTGGTAGTCGGTGGTAAAAGTTCAACGTGTAAGTATGCGAATAGATGAGAGAAATTGTAAATTTCTGAATAGTGTATTACAGTGGATAGAGATTTTGATTTCGATGGTAGGGATTCACTTGTAGATGTCGTACATTACTACTGGAATTTGTCATCCGAAATGAACGATAAAGACCTCGCGCCGTGGGACCAGGCACGATAGTCTTACAGCCACGTTACTTAAGAACTCGATGCCGAAAATTAAATAAACAGACAAAGCGAGGGAATGGACCACGAACCCGTTCTGGATGCCGTCTCATCCGAAGAACGGAACTTTCGGGACCAGTATACCGCATCGAAATGGGATTATCGTCGAAACGCCGTTAGTCCGTTTGTCACCTGGCGCGTGGGCGGCCCAACGAGGTGAAATAACGCACTTAAAACACGACTAGGAACCATCCGTAAAACGCCAAAGCCGGAGGACGGATCGTCCATCTAAGCTCGACTCCTCGGTTACTATAAATCCCATTCGACGATTTCTCTCTCATGATCTATGGAGGCTTCCAGGCTCCCTGAATAAAACTACACGGTACAAAAATAATGTATACTACACGTACACCGATGTTCCATAGCCGAACTTAGTAGCGGATTATAGTCAAGATACATGATTCAAAAAATCCAGGCCAAAGATTAAACGTACAAACACATATCGTCGGATGCATAGTGCGCGCCAGCTCAAGTTTTTACGCTTAATGTACCAACACCGCTACATTCCATCATCCTTGCTAATTTTCCTATACATATCCTAAACTTGATCCTTCAGAATTCACGAAGTATACATCCAAGCGCAGATCGATTCTGCGGAGAATTGAATTCGTGGAGATCAACGCGTAAGAGGCACGTCTCTTTAACACTATTCCGAATGACCGGTCAGTGATTTCTTTGAAAAATCGCAGAACTTTGAGGCGCGGTCACTTCTGAGATTTTTCACGATATTCGCGCAGCATACGGATCGATAAATTGATCTGTCGACATGTTTCCTTCCTCCTCTTTTTCTTTAAGGATATATTAAGTACATTTAAATCTATCTAGAAAATGGCTGGTAGGAATAATGTTAATCTCGAAACACTTCGTTCATCGGCACCTAGCTCTCCATATGACTTGCATATCGCACGTCCAATCCTTCAATACCTTTAGACGAAGGATCCCAGGCTTAAGGATCTCAACAATAGCTGCCAAAACCGAATCGAGCAACTAATCCAGCGAGATCAACGAACTCGAGAAACCTCGGTCCAGTCACGGAGGCATGTCCATCGGCGCGGCAGTTTTCCTCGCAACTTCGATACCGTAATTCTCATCCTTCAGCATTCCCAGAGCGTGGATCGCGGAGTGCGCAGGCCCAACGGTGGATGCCAAAAATGCGGCAAGCGGAGAACTAATCCGGAGGGATCAACGCACCGGAGGAAGCGCAGGGGCTCGCAAAAAGGCGGAAGGTCGGCGAGGTATCGGGAGGGGACCGGGAGAAAAAGTGGAAGGATACGGTAGCAGGCTATTAGCGAATCGCTGCGAGGCTGTTCGTCATCTCACGGTTGGCTAGTTATGCTCAAGCATAAGCTCGCTTTGCCGACACGCGACCCACACACGCGGCGCGCGACACGTCCTCTCTTTCTCTTCCTCTCTCTCCCCCCGTTCTCGCTCCCTCTTTCTCCCTTTTCCACCCAAGTCTATCTCTACTGCCTTCGCCCCTCTCCTGCTCGCCCCTCCGCCTTCGCTCCACGGCGCGAGCGCGACGCCGTAAGGGAATAAGACGGAAATAAGATACGACACAGCTGATACGCCTTCGCCCACCGATTACGCGCTAGGTGTATGCCGGAGGTTGTCGATGATGTCATTCCCAACTATAAACTGCCGCCAAGTGCAAAACACAGCTTGCTGCCTTGCGATTTTCCACGATATTCTTTTAACGGCGCGATCCCCTTATCGCGAGTCGTCGACGCGGCAGATTCGGGGCAAGGTGGTACCGATGATTGGTGAAATTGCTGGAAGTTAGTAGTGACGGGTAGAGATCAGGGTGAAATACGAGTAGCGTTGTCTTTGAGATATCGAATTCGATGGTTTGGCTATTTGTTCATCGTGCGTGATAAATGGGGACGATGAAAGGTAATAAGAGCGTTGCTCGAATGGTCCTTGCGTTCGATCTTAAGAGATCGCGTTAATGAAAATAGCTTGTAACTCATTAGCGATGAAGTGGACCGAAGGAGGCTGTTATTTATAAGAGCGTGTATAGAAAAGTTCGATAATGTATAATATGTACAAAATGACGGGATATTTTTACGGTGATATAACAAGACATGCCTGAATCAATGTTGGAACGCGAAGCATTAAGGATATACCACTGAGAACGGATTCTCCCTCATTCCCATTTTCGATATCTCAATCTTAATGGAAACGCGATAAGAAGGATCTACACTCGAGTACCGAGTATCGTATAAACATAACCCCAAGTATTCGAAGTTATTATCAGTAACAAGCTTCGATCTCTTGTTATAATCTCCGCAACGAGTCCTCGATAACCCTGCATGCAAGGATAAAAAAAGTTGCAAAAGAGACAACTATATATAATAAAAAAGTACTCTCGAGAAAGGAGCGCACGATTTATCAAACAGAACACACTTCAACATAAGATAGCTCACTAACAAAAATAGGTAAGCATTAACACTATAACCATCGACCACTTTCAGGACATATTTAGGACATACTCAATATATACTTAAATATATAATACATAATATATATAATATATACTTAAAAAAACGAAAGATCAATACGAAATATGAATGCACCAATATAACGATATAAGGATCGCACGAAAATCATGGAAATCTTCGAGAATGCATCGTGATAAAGCGCTGCGATGCTTTTAAAGAAATAAAAGACCAATTATTTTGCCTGGTTCGCTGGTTCCAGCGTTAATCAGCGTGATACAAAAGCGACTCGGCTTAGCCGCCACGTCGCGACGTGCCGTGCATACCTTGGCCATTAAGCCGCGGATCGAAAGCGGCCGCTATCTCGCGGTTATAAATTTCTATCGAAAAGCCCCGTCCGATAAAAGGAGGAATTCAAAGCAACGATGTAAGTGAAGGGAGGTTTGTCCGGCCTGAGCGAGCTGCGCCCGCGACATCAATCATCCTGGGCGAGCAAGCGAGACTTTCACCGGCCGTTACGAGGACCGACTTCGACGCGGCCTTACGAGGGCCCTGCAAAGACCGCGAGCAGGCCTGAACTTTGAGCGTGCACGGATCGATTTGCTACGAGCGTCCTTTCGCGCCCGACCTTCCACCCACAGGACGGACCGACGAATCCCGCGCGAAGGTGAAATCGACGCTCTCAACCGGTCCTGAATTTCAGATGAAAAAACAACCTCCGACGAATATCCCGCCCGGCGCGAAGGAGCTACTCGAAATAAAGCCTTTCGTTCGAAATCGTCGAAAAGCACGGTGTTTCTGTTGTTTCGAGAGGATTTTAATACTTATGTCTGGGATCATTTATAAGAATAATGGGTGATTCTTGGTTTAACCGAGCGCCTATTCGCGGGATTTATATTTTAATTATGCGTCGGAGCTCGTGGAGTTGGAATTTCTGTTGGCCATAAGGAGGTTTTTGAATAAAGATTTTAGCTAGGCGAAGGTCCCGGGGTTCGAGTCCTGGTCGAGTTAACTTAGTGTCCAAATATTTTTTTACGCCACTTTTCTTAATAGAGCTTAATTCACCGACTTGAACTTTACAGTTTTTCAATATCGATTTCATTCTAATTCATAATGTAGTAATTGATTAATTATCCGATTCACACGCTAGTAGACCTAATTATCGTTATTCAACGCGAAAAAACGTGATCGACTGGTATTCTCCACGAGACCAGATAGAGAATTATAATACAAAATGCGCGAATAGATGTTCGCTTACACCAAGAATCACCGATTGCTCTTTAAGAGTTTCTTCTGCTAACACTTTCCGTGTACAAATAGAAATCTGTACAATAACGTAGGACACGGTTGCATCGGTGATTTAATAAAAACCTACCGACAACCTATACAAAATCCGGGAGAATCGAAGAAGAATTTTCCCCTCTCGAGTTCCCGAATTTTCGTACTTCGCTCAGGCGTCGAGAGCACGTATCCTCGATAGAGTCCGCGTATCGTTCGTGCCGGACGATTCGATCGAGCGGAGCGAGCTGAGAAGTGGCCTCTCGTTGGCCGCCCACGGCAGCTCGGCCGGATTCATCGGTCGGGAAAAAGGACGCGAGCAAAAAGTCCGGGGCGTTCATCGACAGGATCGGCTCCTCGGCGATGATTCGGTCAAAACGATCCGCGTGCCGCGTTATTTCGTCGGCCACGTAACGCGCCGCCCACGCGCGGCCTGCTGCGATGCATCGAGAGGGAAAACGAGTCGAACTACCGTGACTCCGCATCGGTAGCTTCGCATCCTCGAATGCGATTCCGCCGAATTAATTCGCGACTCTGCGCCTTGCGCAAGCCCCGGCACGCCGATGCTCCTCGCTCCTCGTTACGAATGATCCGCTTCATCGGTATCCGGCGAGCGCACGTGCGCGAGCCGCGGATGTTTGGTACGCAGAAGTGCCGAGGAAAGCGGACGTAAGTAGGCGGCAAAGCAAATTTCATTCGCAACATTTTGCCTCGAGATAGGGCCGATCGTTCTCTCCCATCGATTCTTCAGTTCGCCTTAGATACTGTATATACACATCGAATTTCTGTCTTAAGATGAACCTTACCAGTATAGAGCCCAGTGTAGGATATTAAAACTGTAATCTTCTCTTTTCAGAAGAGTTTATTTCGAACATAGATAACAAACTGGTCATCGAATCGATCACGTGCATATAGTTTATACCCAATATCGTTCATAGAAGCATATACATATTCAAAAGCTACAAAAGCGTATGCCGCGCGAATAAGTTCCATGCCATCCATCGATCCTCTCATCGACTTCCATCCTATATAATCTCTCTCCAATCACCTACCCAATACCAAACTCCTATCCACCAACAAACCATCATCATGATTATCGCTAAAAATCCCAGGTTCCGCACGAAAATCACGACGAGCCTTTCTTAGCCGAGAAAAGTGGGAGGCGAGGCAACGAAAACTACCAGCGATCCGGCGCCGTATATTCTCCGGTTGAACTTTATTGAGGAAGAGCCGGCAGGGTGGGGCGGGAAGTATTGAATTCATCGGTACGCATTGTCGACAAGATATACGAAGCTGGGGGTTACGGGTTAAGTGGACCCTGTACCTTGGGTAAATAAGTCTCCCTATGGGCCTGCGGAGGACGCTCGGTGTCTCTCCGTCCTTACGCGCCACGAAGTGCACGGTTCCTGCCTCCTCGGCGCGCATAGGCCGGCCACGCTTTCACGGGGCAATTTATAATCGTACGAGTTCAATGCGGCCCGTGTGGGACGCCCGGAGAACAAAGGGACACCCCGTAGACGAGCGGCGGTGGTTGCTAGGCCACCGGGGGATTCAGCACCACCTTCGCCTGGAAGCTTGCCAGGGAGCCTTTGGATCGGTCCCCTTGGATCAGGCCTGGCCAACCCGAATTATTATTCAAAGAAGAAGCTCGCTGTTATTTGTCGCACGATCATCTGGTCGGCAGCTTGATTTTCTAATAAAGGCCTTTGTCGATATTGCTGGTATTCGTGCGACAACCCGTGCGAATAAAGGCTGCTATTGGAGAATCGAGCTACTGATCTAATTATTGTTGCTGCTATTACTTTATTAACGAGCGAGCAACTCTTTGGTATACAGTACGAATTGCACCAAGGGCCGCGTTGATGATTTAAAAATATCCAAGGGCAGTACATTAGTAAGAATAATGGACTGTTATTTTCAATACACTTTTCGATTTTCATTATAAACGATTAATTTGAGTGCGCTAAATACGCCAAGATCGGTATGAACAGCTCAAAAAAGTAATACTAAACAACCACTATACAACTCAACAACCAGAAACTAGTCTACAACCAGGTATGAAAAGGAAACGCTCATTCAACGAACAACGAAGTATATTTAAATGGTAGAAGGACGTAGACTAAAAATAGAGAAATATCCGATACTCGAGAAAAGGAAAAAACACAAATCGTCGTATATGAGCGCGGGCCGCGTGTTGGTCGGTCCTGCCTTAGACGGACGCTCGTTAAGCCGATTCTCTCGTCCCGAAGAGCGACGTATCATTTGCTTCGGGCAAAACCGCTGATGCACCGAAGGAACCCCAACCGAATTCCGCGCTCTTTAAACCGTTCTGACCCGCGGCCCTTTCGTACCCCTCGCGAACAAGAGGCGCTATTTAATCCTTCACGGTGATATAGGTACTGTTGCTGGGCGGAATTGTAAGGTTAAACAGCTTCGATCGTGGATACTTCTTGCTGCACCTCCTATTGACGTGTGTTCGACTACGTACTTCTTCGTAATACCTCGTGTTACGCTATGCGAAGGGACTTCGAATCAGGATTTTTCCCTGAAGCCCGTTGATTTTAAAGCGTGATTTATCCGACTTACATGAACCTTTAGAATTTTCTTACAACGTGTATATTATTAATGTAGTATCGAATTCGAATTTTAGTCGAATCGAATATTATCGAATAAACGATAATCCGAGATGTTGAAATATCATTTTATAAAAAAAAGTCTGAAAAATTGATGGATTACTTTGGATGATTTTGAACGGAGCTTCGTGCTTTCTTTAAGAATCACGGGGATCGATTGTAGAATGATACACTCGTTGTGCATTTCATCTTTCCATGCCGCATTTATGCGCATCGCTCGATATGAGTCCGGTCATTAACTTCACCGACTCGCGGACAAAGCCTCGGACACGATTTTGTTCACGAATAGCGTGTATCGCCTACATGGGAAGAAAAAGGTATCTCCGTGCGTGGACATTGTTCGCACGTAACTTACAGCAACGAAGCACAAAGTGCCGGTTCCAGGTGACCTACGACCTCGGCTCTAATGAGCGGCAAAGCACGGCTATTGTGAAAGCACCTCCTCTTTGCTGGCTCTCTTCTGTTTTCCTCGTGGTCTGGCCTCGTCCTAAAGCCTCACCCCTTCCGTCCAGGCCGCCCGAGAAACGTGTGCTCGATTATCTCGGAGTTAAGCTCAAAGGCGATTATTTCGGTATTTTAAGCGGAAAAGATGAACGCCTACTGTTGCAGCGGTATTTCTAATTATAATGGCGATACACGCGTGACTGGTGAAGTTTCAAAAGATACGAGGAGGGTTCCTTTAAACGCCGCCTGGTGTAACGGACGGTTCGCGCTTCTCGAAGGGTGACGCAATTGTTGGATTAACAAAGGTAACCGATTCGACGACGTGACCCACATTCGCAAAAATATACATGCCTATCCCGGGAGGAACCAGGCCAGGTGAGAGCATTTCGTTCTCAATTGGGTCGATTTCGATACTCTATAATCTGGCAGAGCCGCCGATAAACGAGGTGCTAAATAATGCCAGGAGAAGACTGGAAAGAGGCGCAATAATAACGGATAACCCCGAAGTAAGTCGGCCGAACGATAAACGAGAATTGCAACAATTTTCAGAGCTTTAAGACGACACATGGTCGGGGAACACGCACATTACATGTAATACGATACAGTGAGCGAAACTCGAGATTAAAATCGTTGGGAGTGATATCGATTTTATTCTCGATCATAGCAAACGATTCTCGGATCCAAGTGGGGCGGGATATACTTATAAGTTGTGCCTTATTTCGTGTTATCCGGTTTTTTTCTCGACACATCGCGGATTCGAGTTGGTAAAAGTATAAGAAGTACGGATCGAATCTACTTTCTATGTACTCAGCTATAAGAATACACGAGTAGAGAGATAGGTATTATAATTATACAGGGATCGAATGTTTCGAAGAAAGTTCCGGGTTCAAAAACCACTTATAGCGGCCGAGTTTTTTTTTCGCTGTAAACTGACGTAATACCTTTCGGAGTAAAAATTCGAACTCAAATATCAGCAATCCGTCTCGAGAGTATATTACACAATATGAATATTATACACCTGGTATCCGTCGATGCAAATGTGTCTCCAGTCACATTGTGGATAGAAAGTTGTACTTCCAGCCAACGGTTTTGGAATATTTTGTGCAATACGTAAACTCCAGACCTGCTTACATAAAGACTCGGTATACATAAATATTGAAACTCGAACGAAGAAACATTTCGATAAATAACTCTACCGATGTCGAATTACACTAGCATCCATGCACGACATGCTAGAACAACACATACCGTGGAATCGGGTTCGACGTAGGACCTGTTAGAAGGAAGCGCATTTTTTAATCGCGCTCGATATAAGATCTGCTGAGACAAAACGCACCTTCGAACCAAGCCCGACATAGCACCTATTAGAACAATATATACCGTCAAGGAAAACGCAACGTAGAACCTGTTAGAGCGAAACGTAGTGTCGAAGCAAACTCTACATAGTATCTGTTAAAACAAAATACACCTTCAAGCGAGACTCAACGTGGAACCCGTTGGAACAAAACTAACCATCGGACCAAACTCTACACAATACCCTTTAAAAAAAAATACACCATCGAGCGATACTCAACATAGAACCCGTTAGAACTAAACTAACCATCGAACCAAACTCTACATAGTACCCGTTAAATGAAAATACACTATCGAGCGAGACTTAACGTAGAACCCGTTAGAACGAAAGTAATCATGAAGCCAAACTCTACATAGTACCCGTTAAATCAAAATACACCTTCAAGCGAGACTCAACGTAGAATCCGTTAGAACGAAACTAACCATCAATCTAAACTCTACATAGTACCCTTTAAAACAAAATACACCTTGAAACGAGACTCAACGTAGAACCCGTTAGAACGAAACTAGCCATCAATCCAAACTCTACATAGTACCCTTTAAAACAAAATACACCTTCAAACGAGACTCAACGTAAAACCCGTTAAAACGAAACTATCCATCAATCCAAACTCTACATAGTACCCTTTAAAACAAAATACACCTTCAAGCGAGACTCAACGTAAAACCCGTTAAAACGAAACTAGCCATCAATCCAAACTCTACATAGTACCTTTTAAAACAAAATACACCTTCAAACGAGACTCAACGTAGAACCCGTTAGAACGAAACTAGCCATCGAACCAAACTCTACATAGTACCTGTTGGAACAAAATACACCGTCGAGCGAGACTCGGAGGGTTAAGAAAGGGGACGTTCTTGTCGGGCCGCGGAGACGGCGGCAAAAGGGAAACACCCTGTACACGCCAACGACATTCCCGAAGTGCAGCCTCGAAGTTTTTCGCGGGCTGGCAGCGCGCAGGGCCCGAGAGGAGTGAGTCAGAGCGCAAGGGCGGACACGCACGTGCTCGCTTGCCCACGTAGCCGGCTCCGAGGCCGGTGCGTGCACGCGAATCCGCGCGCTCTACGTGGCGGCGGCTGGAAGGGGGCCGTGGAAGCGCGAGATTTATTTGCCCGAATTTCGACGGGCGACCGACGGCGCGCCCGCTTCCGAGGAATGCATTTCGCATTCGGGATCTTCCACGGAATATGCCCGCAGAACCGGACGGCAGGGTTTGTTATTGTTTTCGCGACTCGGGGGGATCTTTTTGCGGCCAGCGTCTCCCCGGCGGCATAAGCGAGGATCGTTGATCGTTGACCCTGCCGACTTCGCTTACCTCTCCTTTGCACTTGTATAATAACCCTACGATCCTGAAGACACGGACCCTTTGGATCGAGAATAGAGGACACGCTAAATACGAATACACTTCCAATACACTTTCAATCGTGAATCTTACGATTCACTATTACACTACTATTTCAAGTTTACAATTCCTAATCGAGAAGAGGTGTGCTCAAACTTTACCGAGGGGATTGCAAATCAAATATTACGTTCTCTTTCCAAAGTACCAAAATGAATTTTCGAACCGAGGCTCAGACGCTCTTACATCCTATTACTCGATCTTCAGAATAGGGAGCAACGTTGGCAAGCTCAGGTGGGTAAACACCAGAGGTGGATGAGTCTGCCAGATCTCCCCACGGAAGGTGTCGTTAACCCGCGGCGAGAATCCACGAGCGAGGCATCGACGCGATATCCGATCTACGATCTACGGATCATCCCGTGATGTATCGTCCTCGGCGTCGAATCGGCGCTATTAGGCCATTGGCATTGCCGATACTTTTTGTGCTCCGAGCGAGGAGATGCTCGAGCACGGGCGGACCGCGGTGTGTCCCGTAAACGACCGCGTGTACCGCGTTTAACTAATGTGCCGGACCGGTTGGGAGCGCATTGATCAGCCCGTGACTAGATTTATGTCGGCGAATGATTCACGGCGTGATTTACAGCGGATTGTCCGGCGTGTGCATACTGATTGAGCATTTATACCGCTCTCCCGGCACCGCTGCTCACCGATCGTTTATTGGGTTAAGGTGAAACCGTACCTTCTCCCTTCGCTAGCCGGGATGCGTCCGTTTCTCGTCTCTCGCCGCGCTCTCGGTCTAGAAGGCCCACTGCCAACTCCTGACCCCGAGCCGCTTAAATTGGTGTATCGCCTTTCTGCGAGTTTTCCTCACGCCCATGCATGCGGCCCTCGAGATCGAGCATCCTTGGACGAAAACCTCCTTAAATCGATGGCAGAAATCGGTAAATTGCGAGCTGCATTATTGCGCAACGATGACCCGATTTACGTTAACTTCGACATTTCGCTTCCTCGAGAAACGTTCACTCTCGCGCGGCACTTTCATTCTCGACGCAGGATCCTTCTCCGTATTTGAACATCCTTGTAATTCGAGTTAGGCACTTGTCGTCTTTATTAATATTTTGACAACAGTGTTAGATATGGGCTGACTTTAAATCTGTCTTATCGTTGGTTATTATCGTTTCCTCACAAATCGTTACGAATAAAAGATACTAGTAGTCACGATCGTATAATCGATGAAAGTCTAGAAATCCTTTAGACTCCCTTCCACCTATGACGCAAGAGCAGCGCAAGGCGCCGCAACCAGTAGCTCGTAAAAGACGCCCAAACGATCCTAGGCGATCAATGTCAGAGGAAAGCAATCAAAACCGGAAGATATCACGCGGCATACACGAGAGGACACAAAAAATCCTTAACCCTCTCATCGCACACCAGCAACATCGCGATAGCTTCCATCCCAAGCATCCCCAAATTCCTTTCCAGTTACCATCCGCTCATATCGAGAAGAATCACGAAATCCACACTTCGGCCGTGCCCCGAATACCGAAGCCCCTTTTTCTCCCCAAATCAGCGCATAGTAATCGTAACGGGAACGTGCCGTGGGATCAGGCCCAAAGAAGGCGGGCCCCGAGGGCGAGCGATGCGCTTTCTCGAAAATCCCCGGCAGCGACCGTGTCATCCTCTCGTTACAGTCCCGTACCGTCGGCAGAGGCCGGAGCGAAAACTGCGTTTTTCCCGGCTGATTTAAAAGTCAAGATATCACGACAGTTCGGCCAGGCCGGGGGACTCGTGTTTTCTGTCCAGCGGGCATCTCCGCGGAGTCCGAAAGTCCCGCGGGAGCTCTCCTTCCTCCTTTTTCCCTCTGCGATCGCTCCTCGATCCCCGATCAAGAAGGCAGGGCACGCGTCTCTGCTGGCCGTAGAATGTCGTCGTAACGAGACGTCTCCCCCTCCTCCTCCTCCTCCTCCTCCTCCTCCTCCTTCTCCTCCTCCTTGGCACAGGGTCCGCGTATATTGGCCCTTCGGCTCCTCGATGTCCAGAGGTGATCCCTCCGGCGCGGCCTGGTAGGGACGAACGTTTAAATTAGGCAGGGAATCCCGCGGAATCCGGCAAAGAACTCCCTGGCCGGCATTCCCCGAGGTTTTGATACGCCTAAGGGCTATTGGCCGTCGGGGTGCCATTAGCCCTTATGCGGTGGGAATGACTCCTGGGGGCCCAACCGGTCAGCCTTCGCGCGGTGGGTCGTGAGCTTGCACGCTCTAAATCCTATCCTCGATGCCGTCAAATTTGCCCTGATTTATGGCCCTCCTCGGAGGACGGACCTTCTGGCCGGTCGTACTTCTGCCGGAGGGCTCTGCCCTCCTCGAGGCTGCCCGCGCCTTCGTCGCGCTGAAATAGGGGACTCTTACGTAAGTGACGCTCGTCGGAAGAGACCTGCAGGTTGGACGTAGGATGTACCGCTCGCTCGGACTATTTGTCCGGCGATGCGCGCTCTCGGGGATTGGAGTGTTTTTCTTTTTTTCTTTTCATACGCGTTTTTGTATCGTTTGTCGGTGTCGATAGAGGGGGATATTTTTAACTGTTGTTTAGGAGCGTTGATTTTTTTTTTCTTATATGTACCTTTATGCGCGGTGACGTGTATTTGAGTGGAATTGATAAGAGGGAAGCGGGGAGAATTGATGGGGAATGTTGTGTTCCTTTTAATTTCGTGTAATCGTAGTTTCTACGATAAACTTTAAGTGGGAGTGTACATTTCGGAAATGTAACGCTTGGATTACTTTTATGATACCGATGACAAGTGACCAATGATAACAATGACCGTTTTAGTCTCGCGTCAAACTGCATTTAGAAGATTCTAAAGGAATCGGTTTATGCCGAAGTCTCGAAAGAGCTGTTTAGCGCGAAGAACGAGAGTGTTCCGCGCTTGTTTTGATAATACGATTCGAGGCACGACGTGCTCACGCTCGTTTTCTCGTTTCAGAGTCTGGCCACAGGTTGGACAGCGGCTCCCCGTTCTGGAGGATTCAGCTCGACCAAGATCTTCTGGACACCATCAGTGCGATTTATCCGGAGTGGTTTAAGGTAAGCTTGTCCAGACTTCTCCCTTGGTACGATCGATGCTGGAACCTCGAAGGTCTTCCAGCGTCCTCGAACGAATCCAGGATAACGAGGTACGCTCCTCGTGCAGGATTACACTAACACCCGAGCCTCGACCTCATCCTCGTCCAGCACTTCCGGAGCTCAGCTGAACGACGAGAGCACCGTCGCGGCGGACTCTGGCAGCGCCCTTGAGCACAAGGCCGTCAAAAGCGATTCCAAGTCGAAGTCCAAGGCGAAGAAGGCGGACAGTCTCAAGGACAGGGAGAGGGACAGGAAGGAGGCGAGACGAGACGCCAAAGACGAAAGGTGATTACCAAAGACATACCCAAGGCCGATCTAAAATGTTGCGATAGTTCGCTGCTCTCGACTAGGGTTGCCAAAGATATCATTCTCTCCCGGCGACTTTGGCTTTACCGATGATTGCTCCAGAAAGTGGATGATAAAATTAATATTAGCTTCTAATCTTAGAAAAAAAGACGATTTGTTTATTATCCTGCAATTGGAATATTCCGAGTAATTTATGTCCTCTTGGAACTTTTTATTAATCCTGCGGATAGATACTGATCAAATGTTGGCAATCCTATTTTCAATCCTCTTTTGCGCATCCGCGTTTATAATATAATGTGAATAGGAGACTGAAAGATATTTCTCATATTCGAGTCAGATTTCATAGCAGCAGCAAAAAAGTAAAGACATCGTAGAATCTTTCTAATGCGCTCACCAATCGAACGTTCATTGTCGAGGAGAAGAGTCAGGGCGGTGAGCGCGTTAAGATGCTTCTGAGCCTGCATGCGTTTATATCGCAACATTTATTTCTCGACGTATAGTAGTACAGTAGATTCGTTCTTTCGAGGGCGCCTGATGAGAGGGAGAGAGAGAAGCGAAGGTCAATCAGAAACTCGTATCCCGATATTAATGATACGGGAGCTCAGCAGCTAATTGACGCGACCGTAGGTGGTAAGATACTGGCAATCCGGAGTTTCGACGGGATGAAAATCGACGAGCGGAAGTCGTAATTTAAAACGCGTATAAACGGAATGCAGAATATTGCGTGCTCGCATGCTCGTGTGATCGGAAAGTCGTATTACTTCATGTCACGAGCAGTTTCTGATTTCTCGAGTAAGATTCACTTACCTTCTTATAAACATTAAACGGTACCTATTCCGAATAATACTTGAATCAAACGAAAGTCCACTCACGTCAATCGAAAGAACGTACCTTTCTTCCATGACACATTTTCGCATTGGTCGATTGTCATGGAAAATCCGACGATTTTTCTCTTTTTGCGAAACCAAGAATATCTCATTACTCGATCTAACGACACGCAAAAATAGGGATTCTATACAAGTAGAAACACCTTATTTCACATCAAGCTACGATATAAAAACCGAAGAAACGATCATTCATTCCTACACCCCTAAAAAAAATTCCACGAAACTATTCCTTCTTTCACACGACACGCGAGCTCCTGATAATTTCATACCGCACAACCGTCCAACATAAATCGAACATTAACCGTACGTCTCCAAATTCGATATGATACTCTTCGTAAAAGTCCTGCGTTCCTTCGAGGCTTCGTCGTCGCCTGGAAACGTCGGTCGTATATTCCAGGCAAGGATCACGACCCTGGGAAATCGGGCGAGGCGCGATAAAGGCGACAAGAAGTCAGAGTGGGTATCCTGGCTTCGAGCTAGCTCCGCTTCGAGCGGGATGATTAACCCGCAATTTAGTATCAGTACGCCGTGTAATCGTTACGCGAGAATATAAACGCTCTTAACGACCGGCTTCCTATCTTCAGCTGTGACGAGTAATCTTTTCTCGGAACTTTCCCTTCGCTTCGCGCGCTTCGCAGTCCTCGTGGCGCTTTAAATTCCTTAATCGTCCGCCGATTTTTCGACGGGGCCGCCTGTAATTTTATCTGAACTTTCCGAGGATAAGCCGGGCCCGCTCCTTATCTTCCCCGTGACATTTCATTTCGTAATGGGGCGCGTATTTCGATTTCATCCGGCAAAAGTTGCGTCGACTTCGCGGACCCCGAAGCGGTCGTTTCGAAGATAGCGCGCCATGCAAATCGCCGCGATTGTCGCGTTAGCAATTTGCCGAATTGCATCGGATTAATTTGGCAGAACCTTAAGGACCGTTACTCCCTTGAGGTATAAAGACGTTGGATATATATGACGTTTTTCTTTTTGTAAAGCGTACAGAGTAGGTCGAGGTGTGTCGAATCGTGTTTGCTGAAGGTTTATTCGATTCGTTTACCAAAGGATCGGGGTCGAAGGTTAACTAATTTCGCGATTAATTTTACGATCTATATAAGGTACATTCTTGTTTATCTTTGGACTTTCAACCGATCGAGGTATTTTCCACCATAAAGATCGATTCAAATTTAGTCGAATTTGATAATCAGCGCCGATTAAATACACCAATATACACGGATCCGAATTATCTCTAAACTCATAAAGAGTACAAATATACGCGATCTCAATACCATTTCGATCTCCTCATCCACCTCTCAGCAGTACTTCCTTTCCGCGAATCGTCAAATCTGCGCACAACACATTGCCCACGTCTCCCCCGGTCCCCCTCCTTCGACAAACTCAATATGCTCCGAGCGTCGACTCGAACCCTCCTCCGTGTTAGAACCGAATCCTCGGAGTATCCCGAGAATTTCTTACCGTAAGATCGCGGTCTCGATCACGTCGCAGGGCCGATCAGGAGCGGTCGTTTCCGGCGCTTTCTGATGAAAACGTCGGGCAATCGAGTGTCGATTGATCCGTCATTCCTTCATCTGCGGCAAAAACATGCCTCGTCCTCGGCCCCGGGACCGATTGACACTCGGCTCTGCTGGGCCGACTTCTCTCTCTCCCCTCCCCCCCCCCCCTCCTCCGGCCCCCTCCTCCTCCCTCGCCCCCGAGGGAGGCGACGTATGAAAGATTAATTCACAAAACGGCGCGTTTTGCTCGTTTCGGCCGACGATCGGGCCTGCAGGGACGGTGGAAACGGTAAGAAAGGCACGAAGCCCTCGCCGCAGCAGGATAAAGCGGCGGACGTGCCAGGAAGAAAGACCGCGGGTGTTCCAGGATCAGGATCAGAGATGGCCGAGGGGAATCAGTCGCCGCCGAAGGCGGAGGTCGACGACTCGCCCCTGCAGCACGCCATGGATCGCAACAAGGAATGTGAGTGCATTTACATTTTATTGCATTTTCTTTTGCCGACGTCCCCGCGTTTTACGAGCGCCGGCCCGGGGAGGAGAGGAGGCCCGAATCCTCGTTACCGCCGATACTCGATGTCCCCTGGAAATGGCCCGGCGCTGCGGAAAAAAAGGCCCTTTCGAAGTGGAGCCTCGAAACGAGGCCTCCTCTGCTATACGGAGGAACGACGTTCCTTTCTCAGGAGACGATCGTCCTCTTTACTCCCTCGTAAGCTCCGCCGCCTTGTTTCCGTGTAAAATATACACGCCGCTCGAAATGGAAGTTTGCTCGCGCGCCGGACGGATATTCGCCGCCTTTTCCTTTCGAGAGGCGCTCGAAGTGTATCGAGAAGTTGAGGGTACTATGGATAGTATTGTTTTTGCTATACGAAGCGAGGGATGAAAAGTGGTATCCCTCTTTAGAGCTTTGCGCTTTAAATTTCGTTTCTATTGGAGTTTTACATTAGCGATACTTTGCATTTCTTGATCGTACGTGGATCGACGTTTACTTTACTGATAGACGCTTAGGCGTCGAGCGTGACTTGAGATCGCGAAGGGTCGAGATCCTGTTCGATGTTACGTTCGCTGGCGGAAAGTAAGTTACTGGTCAGTGCACCAGGCTCACGTTCCGATCAAGATCGATTTATCCTCCTTCCGCCAGGCGTCTCCGCCCGGTTCGAGGAGGAAGTGTCGTCTCGACGTCCGGAATAACCGATGAAAAGGCCTAACGGTGCCGACGGGTGACGGCGATCGCTTCCGATCGTGCCGGCGTTCCTTTATTATGCAGGCCGGTCCGCGGTGTCCGTGCAACCGTGCTGCGTGCACCCACCACCTCGATGCGGTTATTCTCTCGGTTACATAGGGTGATTGAATAAGAGTTTGAATTTTAAAGTAAAGGAACGGGGAAACGGTGATCGAAAAATTTATCGAAAATTTTCATCGCTTTATCGCATATTTTAAACAGATTTTTAAATTAGATTAAAAATTAGATAAAAAATTAGAATGAATTAAAATGGATTTTAAAATAATTTTAAAATAGAAAAAAAAGAACGGAAAGGGGAAACGATAATTGAATGTTTTAATCCTGATTAATTCATTTTAAATATAATTCTTGATCTTTTCATTTCTCTGGTTCAGTTTCTCTGATCTTTCAATGAAATCATTCGTCCAAATTTCTCTATTCGATTTTCAATAAATTGTCACGCAAAAATGACCCCAAACCGTGAATTGTCGCTATAAATATTTCTTCATGCTTGTAATAGATCTTCACGATTAATAATTCTTCCAAGGGACAGCGCGGCATTTTTTATTAAAAATATCAATATTTCCACACTTGCCTGCTACCAAGCACGACCGATGAAAATGTTCAAGGGAAGAAAATGTGGCGCGATTCAAAATTCACGTTCTTACCGAGACACCCTTTAGAAGGGGCTGGTGTGCGATCCGCGAAGGCGCCTATAATCGAGAAGAGGGCCTCGAAACTCACTTCGCTTTCGCGGCCCTCGCCATTATGCCTGCAGCGACTGTAATCATCCGCTCGTTATTCGGCGCAGGCGCGATTATCGATTCAAAATCCGGCCCTTTTTTATCCGCTAAAAACGGGCTGCCGGTGCGCCCTTTTATCGCCCAGCAAAATGTACCTCTCGGGCTCACACTTCCGCCCTTCACCTGATGGATCGTACTGGGATGGATGCTCGTTAATCCTGCAAAAATCGTAAAGTTTAAAGTTGCCAATTAAGCCGTATTAAGAAAAACGGAGTGAAAAAAAATAATTTTCCTACATTGATTTCAGTTTAATTTATAATTTAGTAATCGGTTAATTATTAGAGCCACCTACCAGTTGCCTAAACTATCATTATTTCACGCCAGGAAATGTCGATGAGGTCGAATCAAATTCTACCTCCACGATACAGGAGAATTAAAATATAAAACGTGCGAATAAGTGTTCTATTAAATTTACTATAGAATCACCTATCGCTCCATTATACAATACACTTCTCGAAGCAAGATCAACGATCCAGATTAGATTCGTGCTCCTAACCCACCAATATTTATAAGAAGCGAGCGAAACGAGAAGAAGCAAAGCTCGATCCGTATATCCCTTCCGAGATTGTCATACTTTCCGCACAAATTCCTAAATCTAATAATCCCTCCCACGTCCCTTTCATTACGCGCTAACCGACGATCTTACCGCCGATTCATTATCCATCGACTTCCAAGTAATCGGCGTCATATCCCAGCTCCTAAGAGGATCGACGATCCATAATCTCATCGGAATCACGATCGCATAAGCGAACCGGGCCGATACTCCCACGGCTATTACGGCTTTATAATTACACGTCCGTTATGTTAATTAGCGATCCTTACAATGTCTTTACCGAATTCTCAGGAGCGCTAATTTAAACCCGGCCACGGTCGCCACCGTAACATTTTATTACTCCGTACGTTATATCCCCCCTCCTCCCCCTCCCCCTTCGCCGAGGGCCGAAGAACTCGGCGCGGTGGCCGTGCATCGCGAAAACGATCGAACGTATAAATATCGGTTTCGCGTCTCGGATCCCGCGGTGCGTTTCTTCCGCGGCTGCCTCGGCGCTTTTATCCGCTGGCAAATTCCGTGGCGCGTACATACCTGCGCGTGTGTGTGTGTGTGTGTGTCCCACACCGATTCGCCGTGGGCCGGGGCCTCATTAAAGCCGCGGACCACCGCCTGCAGTCTTTAGAACGTCATTTTGTCGCGTTTATCGGTCGCCTTTTTCTGCAATTACTTTTTGCCACCGGCCACTCGAGGAGCTCTCCCTGCAAGGGGACACCAGCGGTACGCGCACGCACACCGGCCCCCTTACGCACCACTTACGCGTACCCGCCGACAGTGGCGTCGCCGTTATTTTTTCGACGTCGTGGGCGAGCGCCATCGGTAGCCGGCGTCCTGCTAGGAAGCGTGACAGGGAAATCGGGCTCGATGGCCGGCCTGGAGGATTTACGATCTATCCCGAGGGATGACTCGTTGGATCCGCGGTTTTGCTGCTTTCAGGAAGCTGATCGAGGAGCCGAGGATTGTCGAGTAAAAAGCATCCCCCTTGGATTCCTCGTGGTTATTTTGAAGGGTAACGGTTGATATTTGTATCCTTGGTGTAGCGAAGGGGAGGCTTGGGTTGATGAAGAGGAGCGTGTATATTTTCAGGTTGGTTGGGAGGATTGGGAAGTGATTTGGTAGGGAGGAGTATAAGTTGGAGCTTGAAAGGGGAGGATGGGAGGATAATATTGCGCTTGTTGTTTTATATGAGAAGCGAATGGTGTATATAATAGTGTAATGACGCGGAGGGTTTGGTGCGTTGATGAATAGCGAGTTGGGCGTAAAGGGGGAAAAGTTTTCTTCTACGTCACTGAGAGACCCTTCTTATAATGTTTCATTGAGACGTTAAGAAAGGAGCTACTCTCGAAGAGTGGCCAAGTCTTCTTGCTTTGATTTTTGAATAAATCGCCAAAGTATCATACATCCGGATTTTAGATTCTAGATACGACGCGCTCAAAGTAGTGCGAATAATTGCGTAATCAGCATCGCGAAGTCGCGTGATATAATGATAGAATAAGAATTACACGTCACCGTGTAAGTTTAAATTCTACCGTTTTTGGATCTTCATGTCAACACGCGATGAGATAATAAGCAGAGGGTTGAAAGCGAATCATTCGTCTTTAACCTCCAGAGTATACCTCCCTTTATTTTCTAGCGGCTTAATACAAAGTCTGCGATTTAATTAAAAGCATCTCGAATTCAACCCTCTTTGCCTTATCGATCTCCTATACCGCAAAAGGAAGCCTACAGTCGTCGTAACCTCAAACCCCCACCATTTTCGGGATCCACCCTCGACAGGTCCTTCATTACACCATCTCAACCCTGGAAGTTCCGATCAAGTTACCAACTAACGAGGAACACGCAGAATCTCGTTCCGGGCACGATGCTCCTAGCAGGATCCTGGTGGCGCGAAGAAACGTTCGGCTCGCACCATAAATTCCGTCCGCGTGGCGCGAAACGCGGGACACATTAATATCCCATAAAGTTCCTAAGGATTTTCCCACAGGCGGATTTCTCACACCGTCCTTCGCCTCTCCCCGGCGCGTTCTCACGCGAGCTTTTCCAGGACGCCTACGCGAGGATCCAGCGGCAGGGGGCAGCTGCCCCCGTAACTCCGACGTCACTGTTCCGAGAGACAAGTCGCACGTAGAGCCCGTACCTTCGTCCGGGCACCTGTGCGTGTGCGGACACGCTCGACCGCGCTCTCTCGCTCTTAGAGGGAGAGAGAGAGAGATGATGAGAGAGGGGGAGGGAGAGAGAGATAAGGAGAGAGAGAGAAAAAGAGAGAGAGAGAGAGCGCGAGCGTGGACAGGTAGGCGCGCCTGTGTGTGCGGGTATAAATATACGGGAGACAGGAGGCGTGCCTATTTATAACGGTGATATCATCGACGATTACCTACGCTTTCGCGTGGACAATCGTAAATTCTCATGGCAGAAGGGTGCGGGCCGATTTGAGAGTTTACTGAATATCCGTTGCTCTCCCCCCCCCCCTCTTTCACTCTCTCTCTCTCTCTTTCTCTCAGTCCAAGAGACTCCTCTCCTCGCCCCACGCTCGTCCTCCCTTCCTCGACGGCCATTATACCCGCGTGGCCCGCGACGGCAGTGCCGGGTGTGACTCAAAGACCCGGAGACGACTTCCACTCGAGTACCTCGAGTAATTTAAGGCCGATTCCTGGCGCGATAGAGCCAGAGCGTCCCGGTGAAACTCGCCGGAGCTTCCTCGGGGAGTGAGGCTCGGGATGTCGATCGTTGGGGTTGTTTAACGGGCCGGAAAATCGGCCCCGCCGTGGATGCCGATTCTGGACACGCTCGAGTGCCGCGGCAGATCCCATTGATCGTTGGAATTTGTTCGATCGGCGCAAGCTTTGTGGAGGATTCTTTTTCCCGGTATTCGATTTGTTTGCATTATGTCATTTAAATTTCAAACGATATCTCGTCTTTTTTATGCCGAGCAGAAGTAGAAGGAAGCGTGCGTTTAGCAAAGGAAGGAGAGAGTTTTTACGTTTAAAATAGCTTGCATTAGAGAATATTAAGGAACAGGGTGATTTTTCTATTTGAGGATGATGGTACGGTGGTTTTTTATTTTTTTTTTACTTAATGTCGATTTTCGTTTGTGGGTGCAAGTAGATTTTGAATTGGATACTGAATAGTTCGATCGAAGACGCGTTAAATCCTGACGCGCGAATACCCTCGTGGTATTTAAACCAGCAATTCGGCAGGCTGGAATTCTCTTCGTAATTTGGAGACATTCTTCTGCGGAGGATCGACCTCAAGCGGAGCCTCCCTCTCCTCCTGTACAAATTACGCGGTACGCGTACTGCCACTTAATGAGGCCGGAACACCATTATGGCGCTAATTACCGCTCGCACCGAAACAACGGACGTCTTGCTTCCCCGAAAATACACTCATTATCATTATCATACAAAGTGGAGACGCCGCAAAGTTGGAAGTGTATTTCGTAATGGAAAATTATGTCAGAATTATGCGCCATATTCGAGAGTCCTCCTTTCCATCCGACAGAGCCGATAGCCTCGAGAATGAAAAGGAGAGAGCGATAGAGAGACAGAGAGAGAGACAGAGAGCGAGGCGATCGCTTAATGAGACATCTTCATTAATGAAACATCCCACGCGACCAGCTTGTTTTTCCAACGCAAAACTATGCGCGTTACGAACTCCTTTTTTCACCTCCTCCCCGCTTTTGGGAAATTTCAGGCACCGTACGACATTTTCATCCTGCGCACTCGTGAAAACGAATTTCGTAACGGCCGGCTAATTGGCGCCCGCTATTAAGCCCCTGGAAATACCTTTGGATTTCTTAATTAAAGAAGGCCCGGCTACCCGTGCACCGCTCGACGATCATTACGCTTATCCAGGTATCTGTACGAGGATCGAGGATGATACCGGTAACCCGTAACAAGTGGATTCCGTGAAAGCGTCCTAGTCACGGTCCCATCGCGTTTTATCATCCTGCGTCCGCCCCGACCTTCGCGCCGTCGCGTTTATCAACCTGGCAATATATGACGGTCGGACGCCAACAGGTATCTCCCGTGGAAAAACGCGTTATTAAGATAACGCCTTCCTCGGCGCTTCTCGCAATTTATGATATTCCGCCGCGAATCCGCACCCGTTTACGCGAGGAAGCCTCTCTCGAGTTCGTTCTGGAGGAAGCGGGGACTATTTTCGATTCGAAGCGACAAAACGAAGCCGGTTATCCGCAGGCTCGTAATTTCTCGTTAATGATGCAGAAATGGGACACGAGCAAAGCGATTTTGCGGGGCTGCGCTGCAGCGCCGGACTCGGGTTTTTGTTGGCAGGACTCGAGTTCGAAGCGTATTCGACAGTCGCGTGGATTCACTCGCGCGATATAGGCGTTGATCGTGGTTTGGAGTTTGGTTAGAGTAATCGGTTTCGGATTGGATGACCTTAAGGTTTGTTGGAAAAGATGAATTGAGTTGTGGGAGCTGGAGTTACACGATGAGTTATGTGGCGTATAGTAGAGTTGGATAAGCTGAAAACTTAGTGTTGACTTTTGTAGTTTTACTTTGGATTTTGTATCTCAACGTATGTTTTTTTAGGATACGAAATTTATTTGGAGAATTATTTCTTGATTCGACGACAGAGTTTGCCAGCGTTTCAACGAAAATTTTTTAGAATTTGCACGCAGAGAATTTGAAGAGTTTTCTATGAGTGGTTGGGCGAATCATTATTTATGTAGGTATTAATCTACATAATTCGCACGATCGACGAAAGTCAATGGCATTTCCGATTGCGCAACGTCGCGGGCAAGGCGTTCCTGTTTAAACGAACAATAATCTACTTTTCACCGTCGCCAGGTTTGATTAGCCGCGCTGAGTTAAATTAGAGCGTGGAGTCTCGTCTAATTCCGTCGCCTATCGTTCACGTAACCGTGTCGTACGACTCCACCGATACCGCTAGATTATCTTCCAATTGTTCCCACTCCTATTCATCCCTGCTTCATTGTATACAACGACCAGCGCTACAAGAATATATTGTAGCGATCGAAACGAATCGTGAATCCGAAGTGAACTTGTTCGAAATACTTCCTCATTCCCTGGAAATTTAAATGAGTAAATATGATCGTAATTATATAATATGTGGTTTCACTTCGAGTAGAGAAATATGTTAAAATATATTTAAAATAAGAGTTGAATTAAAAAAATTTTTATTGCGTTAATGACTCTCAAGCCGTGAACTCTTCTCGAACACTTCACTCCCGACTGAGTCTTTCGAAGATAACATAGGCGTAGGAGCGTCGTAGTCTCATTTACGGGGAAGCTCCAAAGCGAAAATCGCGGAGCTTTTAATTTACTCTTTTTGACGCACGATCTTTAAGCCTTTGACTGCTGTTGGCGCGTATATACGTTCAGCAAGTGTAAAATATATCTTCAAAACCTATAGTTTTTCTATATAAGTCATTTAATCCTTCCTACAACTGTTTCATTCTTCAATTATGAGTACCAAAATACATTATAATTATCGAGCTAGGCCGTGTTAAAACTTCAATATCCACGAATAAACAAACTTGCATTCGATTTCGCGCAGACAAAGCAACAGTAATCGTATTCCACACTGTATCATGATGTATCAATACGTCACCAATGAAATCCATATTACGCAAAAAAAAAAAAATGTTAGCCAGCAATCGCAACTACGGACCACGCGTCGCTCACACGAAGCGCTTCAACTTAGTACAGTCCGCTGTCAAAGGGTTAAGTAGGCGAAGCCTTTCGAAAGGAATCACCACGTTCCGGGCATTCGCGCTTTTTCCTCTAAGCGCTAAAAGCCGATCCGCGCGATGCCAGCGGAGCCCGTTTCGTGGCCCCGGTATGCCTTTACCGGAGTTAATTATATGGCCGTGGCGTACAACGGGGCCAGTTTGAAAAATCCATCGGCGTCCAATTACGCGGCGGTGCGCGATACGAAAAACCGCGGTTTTTCTCGAGCGCCGCGCACGTGAGCGCGCAATTGCGCCTTGAGCTTGTCGTACAGGGGGCTTTCGAGGGCGAGCGCGCGGCGAAATTAATTAAATGAAAAGCAGGATCGTAACTTTCGGCTTTCGCGGCAGTAAAAGCCGGCGTCGCGCTTTTACGGCCTTGCACGCACGCCGAGGACGGCCCTGAGGTGCCTCGTTGCCGAAGTTAACCCACTTCGAGGCGAGGGCCCTTAACCCATTCGCTGGCAGCCATTTAAATCCTCCGTTTGAAAAAACCTCCGTCGAAAGAGTTACGAGCGATTTTTTTTTTAAGCGATTTTAACGAAAAGAAAGGCACTATTGGAAAACTGAGACGTTCCTTTATGCATTCCTGGAATAATAGTAATTTATGGACGGAGATGGTCCGTTGATAAGCTGCGATGAATATTTCTGCTGGGCGTAGAATATTCTCTCGACTAACGTCCTGGAAAAACCTCGGATGCTGAGTGCACCATTTCGAACCAGAGAGCAGTGCGCGCCGAAATGAGGAACGAGGATGGTTAAACTGCGAGACGGTTTAACGTTACGTAACTGAGCGTGACTTGTTGAGAAACTAGGTTCGTTTAATATTCGCAAAGAATCCCGAATATCCGTGGTCCATGTTTAAGTATGAATATAAATTCATTGGAGGGACGAGCGAGGATAATGAATTTTTCAAGGCATGAATCTGCGCGAAAGAATTTATCGCGGATTATTCAGGGATGTAGTACGTGAGTCATTCGAGGATCATTTTTGAGGCCTCTAACCATAAATCTGGGAGAGATGGAAATTGACCAATGCCGACCATCCGAAAATTCAAGATTTCCCTCTCTTTTCGTTGAGACAGAATTTCGGAGAATTTCTAATGGAAAGTAGATTCGAATCACCGGACCTCTGGTGCACGTATCACGCGGTGAGATCGAGGTACGGTGGGTGAGATTGAAACCTGGATAATCACGGTCAAGCTAGCTCACGCACATTACGGTTTTCGAGCTTTAGCATGAAATTTCATCCAACTTGATTGCTAAACGATGTAATTCGTTCTGCAATCTCCATTCGAGCCACACAGCAGTAGCACAAATGATCAGCATTCCACACAAAAATGTCGATTTGGTCGACTAAAATTCTAACTCTATAGGACTAGATGGAGAATTAAAACACAGAGCGTGCGAATAAGTTACTCAGGAACACCACGGAATCACCGATCGCTCTTTGTCTCGTTTCAACAAAAATAAGCTTTTGATCCAACAACCTCTCGCGAGAACGATTAAGCATCAGCGGCTTAGAGCTTTTTGGTCAGGCCGATACGGTAGGACGGAACGGAAGGCGACACGGGCTAAGATAGCCACGCGGACTAGTTCGCAATTCATACGATAGTACGAGGAGAGGGGAAAAAATGTCGGCGGTGCGCGTATCTACCCGGCATTCCGCCGTAGGTTTTTGCCCTCGCGCTTGGCCGTGCAATTTTGCGATACCGGCCGGCGCTTTCCATCGTTTCGTAACATCGCATTTTGATAATATTACGCCGATTTTTCACGCCCTGCCACCGAAGGATCGATCTCTGTGTCATACTTATAAATAAATCCCGCGTTATCGTTGCATATTCATATACATCGACGTGCCCCGGGTTCCCGTGGGCGAACCGGATCGAGATATGTCGAATCGCAGCCGTGCCAGAAAGTATCGCATTGAAATCGGCGTATGCGCCTTCGTGTGGGTAAAAATCCCTGGCGTGCGTGCACGCGCGGAAAAAAGGACGCACACGCACGCGATGCCTGGCTCGGCCCACGCACGTACCTCCGCTCTTTTATAACGCCGTGCGATCGAGCCACGTGCTGTCCCCCTCTCCCGCCCCTTGGACGATCGAGGAGCGCTTTTCTTCGATCGATCCTTCCCTCCAGGACCACGGATTTTCCTTCATCGTCACGGAGTCGCCCGGGCCTTGATCGGATTCGATGTTCTCGAATGAAGCGCGTGGTTTGGATCGTTTGATCCGTCGTAACGATCGATTTAACGCGACTCGAGATTCCTCGTGATCTTTTGAATGGGATTTAATGCGATTATGATATTCGATGTCTCTTATGGAATTAAGTGTAATTAATGGGATCGTAAGGAGGGTGTAGTTTTTCGATTTTTGGGAGGAACACTTGGGTTTGTTTACGCTTTCGGGGAAGATTTTAGTGGTTCATTATAACGATCGATTACACGATGTCTGAGGGAGCATATAGGCTTTCGTCAGCATTCTTGGATTTGCTATTAATGAAATTACATATTACGCCGTGGTGAGGCGCGATGAGTAAGCGGGTTCGAAGAATACGATGTCGGAGCGATTAATCGAGCGATTAATAATCCGCACTTGGCCGACGGAGATAACGGAAATAACGCTATAAACAGGTGAATTATTAAGCGTGTGGTATACACGCAGCAGATCGATCTTTACCATTTCACGGTTCACTTTATCTACACACTATAATCAAGAAATTTGATCTTAATTTTAATAAACATCAAAAAACACTCTTCAAGCTCGGTACCAAAACTGCAAAAATGTATAAATCATATAAAAAATCAACCTAAGACGCGAAAGATCAATAAGATCCCCTTCTCTGGGGAAAACTACGTATTCCAAGGAGAACCAAGTCCGTGGCTAGAACCACAAAAGTCAGAAGCACCTCGCATTGGCGCAGTCAGGCGAATTCCCATTGGCGTTCGACTGGGAGCGCGGCTGGCGCTTCCCAGCCTCGTGGCTTACGGTTACATTAAGTAGATTGGCGCTGAGGCAGGAGCAAGAATGCGTGCATCGAAAAACGAGGTGGTGAATTGAAATTCAGCGGCCACGGCGTCGGAAAACATTGACGGGAGGAAGGAAGTGACGATCGTTGGTATTCAAGGCTGGCCTATCGGCAGGCGGAGGAAGGAACACGATGGCTGGAGGGGCAGGGGGGGCGAGGAGAGAGAAAGGAGAGGATTAGCGACGAAGGAAGGGACGAAAGAGAGGGATCTCTGAGCCAAAGAACTCCGATGACCGAGTGCTAACGTTAACCACTGCTTAGAATCGTTTCTCGCCCGACGCCCACGCGTAGCAAATTAAACGGGACATCCTTTCTTCCTTCCGCGAGCGTTCGTGCCCGGAGACGCCTAATTCGTGACGTGCCTCCTTGCGCCGCGCCACGCCGCGAGGATGATTCTGCTTCGCTCTCAAGGACGAGCGTGCAATTTGACGCGTATTCCACGTCTCCTTTGTTTTAGGACCGAAGCACCAATCGCGGTGCGCGATCGTAATTCTCGAGCGCCCAGATCGATTCGAGCGATGAGGCACGGGCGACGATCTCGATATTCCCGCAAATCGCCCTGGTCGTTTTATAATCGCTAAACATTAACGCATCTTCGTTGACCAACTCCACGATTATCATAAGACGCGGTGGAAATTCGTAAATCTTGACAGCGAAACCAGAAGATTAAATAATTTAGAAAAGACATTTGTATTATATTCCATGAGAGTAACAGCGCGCCTTATTTTCCACACATTTTCATGAAAAATCACTTTCGACGAGACAGCCAGCTTGCGAAAGAGCTCGATCGTAATACTACTCGCGAATACGAATGAAACTCCTAAACAATGCTTATTTCGGTTTAAATCATTTTATTATAAATCAGTATTCCCGTCGTCGTCAGTATAAAACAGACGTCTAATCCCAGTGACGATTCGCTTCAGCCGACACGTACATCAAGATCCTTTCCTACGTAGGCATTCCCGTCGCGGAAATTGAATTAGGATTTAGGATCGGCCTGGGTGGAAGATAAAATTCGTAGCCGGCAAGGTAGCAGCTTGCACGGGGATCTCACGGATCGGGGTGTTTCGTCATCCTCGCGGATGGATATAAGCGTAAAGGCTCTCTCGTACACGAACGCAGGGACAATTCCACGGCCCACGCGCCATTGTGGTCGCGGCAAATCGGTCGGCCACCTGGTCGGATTCGAGCGCGTCACCGCGCCGCACGGTGGCCTTCTCTTCCTCTTTTCCTCTCCTTATCTCCCTTCCTCCGCCCTGCCTTTCGCCTTCCTCGTATTATTAGATGTTATCCTCCCGATGCCGAGCACCTGACAAACGAGCCATCCGGGAAAAATAAGCCTCGCGGTGAGCGCTAGGTAACGAGCCTTGTCTCCTTCTGCGATCGGCGAGATTTGCGCCTGGCAAGGATGAATAAACGCTCGAACGAAGTTATTAGCCGTGACTGCTCGACGATAGACTCATTATCTTCCGCTTTATCGCGGTGAAAGTTTCGCGGCTTCGATCGGAAACGACGCGCAGGCTCGAGGCTGGCAATTTAGCAGGAGTTTCGAGGGAAATGCATCATGGCGGAGTGGACGTTTGTCCGTTGGACCGGAAGTGAGTATCGAGGTGGATGATCGTTGTCCATTCACCGCTCGTGTATAGATATGATTGTGGATAATCGATCGACTCTCAGCTCTGCGAGCTTTTTCCATTTCTCTCTTCCCCGTCCTAAGGAGGCATGAATGCGTTCTTGATAGAGATTAAACAGACGTATCGGCGTATGCGACTGCCTGTTCTCGCTTAGCACCATTATCGGTCGCCATTGTTGTACTCGTAAGGGTAAAATCGATGAGAGGTATTCCACGCTTGCAGATATTCACCGCTGTCTCGATCCATAATCCTCGCGTTCCTTATTTTGGTCACGCGAGACGCGGAAGTGCCGACTTCCTCGTGTAATAATTGCTCCTGGAAGAATGCCGATACCCATTGCTGAAACAATCCTATCGATTATTCTAGGATCAAGGTGCAAAACAATGAAATTTCATAGAAATCGGACGCGGAAAGAAATTACTCAGCGCGGCCGTTCGATTCTACCTTTCGCGGTGTCCAGAGCCATTTATTCCGAGTGACGGATAAAGGTATAGAATGATGAAAGTGAATAGAGGTAATAGAAACGTGGATTCCTGTTCAGCTTTCTACCTCATTCATCACTTCTGTAATTTAACCGTGGAATAATGTATATCATATGTGCCCGCCGGTTGCAAACCCGTCCCAAACGGTATGTCCCGAGCCAAATGACCATACCGGTCGCCATCGAAAATCAAAAGGCAGGAAATAATAAGAATCGTGCAACCACGAACGAGATTTAGCTGGACATGTCGGCAGGCCGGTGACAGGCTTACAAATAAATATTAGATTATACGAACGACTTATTCCGTTGCACAGGTTGTACCAGCTCGAGGTAAAATAAAAAAGGGCCGTGACGAAACGGCTAATTCGAGCGACTAAACGGCCGATAACCGGCATAGCAAATTTCGCGGATTTCCTTTCTTGCTCACCGAGGACTTATTATTCTTGAATTATGCTTCGAGGACAAGTAGCACGTTTCGTGTCCGTCTGCTAGTAAGTTCTTCTCTCAAGGGCTGCGATTGTGGAGGAATTTCATCGATAAGAATATTCTTATGTCTCTTAAATGCATATTATTGTCCGCTATTTCTCATCCTCAATCCTGGATCGTAGTAAACGTAGATCTACATGACTATGAAAGTAATTATATATTTTACACCACTTTTTAATCTCTGTTTGTTAACACAAATAATGTATACATGCTTTCTCAACATATCCAGGTATACTGCTCATATATAAAAAAAAATGTCACAGAAGAAATGTCAATGGATCCGTACAACCATCCACGCGCATTAATAAAATCGCGCAAAATCTAAAAAAAAAAAAATACCACAAGATCGTGCACTATTTCTAAGGAACGACTCAGCGCTCGAATTGAACCGTCCTGTCATTAGAGCGCATCGTACAGATCACGAACTAGCATAACGCCTTTAATGGATGCCACATATATTTAGTATCGACCAATGATGTGTCTGGTCAATGCCGGATATAACCAACACCGGCCAATCAAACGCGTTTAGCCGAAACCAGATCTAACCTGCCTCAGCAGCGAAGAGGTTAATCGATGCGCTCTTGCGCGGAAATATACAGGAACATTCAGCGATTCGACGCGAGTCAAAGGCGTATAGATCTCGCTGCCACGATTAGTGGGAGGAAACGATCTCGTCGTCCTCGTACCTGGATCCTCCAGTTCGGCTGCAAGGTATTTGCAACACGGCGTGTCCTTGCACGTCCTTTAAGACACGCTCGGCCGTTTCGCGCGGTAAAGGTCACTGGGTGACTACCGAGCGGGCTTCGAGTCCCGTTGCGAAAGGAAGCCAGTCGCGGTAATCGCCGGGTGGAAGGTGAGAAAGAGAGAGATGGATCGATGGCTGAGGATCTGCGATCGAAATTGATGGACACGTCGGCTTTCTCGAGCGGACGTTTCGCGGGTTTGTCGATGCGAGGCTGGGCGAGCTCGGGGTACCAAACAGCGCGCTATCGCTCGTTTTTAGGATCGACGCGTCGTTCTTCGATGTAAAACGCGATGTCGGTCCTTGCACCGTGGAAGATTATGATCGAAGAGCTATCGTAGAATAGTATCGTGTGGTAGGACATTAACCAATTTGCATCGTGAATGTAAACACGCCACCGAGTTTAAAATTCAGGGTGTAATTTTCTGTACTCGGTGATAAATGAACGGTCTTGGGGGAATATTTCGCGGATGGTGATAAGTGAGGATCGTTATGCGTGGATTATTCAACTTGTCGATGCAAATAGGTTGATGTCTTCGGGAAAATTGAGACACGTCTGTACTTAATTCCAATCGCGAACAACGCTCGATGATCGCGTTACGTGGATATTCTTCTTCGTTTCTATTCGTTTTGCAGTTTTCTTCTTGCTTCCCGAATTATTTTAAAGGGAGTAAGATTTAATCGAATCAAAAATTAAATCTATACTTCTTTATTGCAAAAAAATCTTTTCCGAGGAGATTATAATGCATACGCGTAACGGTAGGATGATGAAATCGAAGTGATTATTGTCGACAAAACTCATTGCATTTACGTCGTTTTAATGTCCGCCAAAGTATCTATATTCTTGCGACGTAGATGGTTGTCGGACTCGTGGGTTGCTTCAAGGGAGATGACTGTCGTCGGTAGTAGTAGACAATGATCCATTAGTGGAGGATGACTATGATTTGTAGGAAAAGTAGAGGTGGTGGTACATTAGGATACGTGCCTGCACAGGGATGAGAATAGAAGCTATTACGCGATTGCCGTTAGATCGAGGTTTTCTATTTTATACTAAAGTTATTATGCAATGCATTTATTACGTACTTAGTCCTGGCGGTCGATAGACGAGTAACTCTTGCAAGATATCTTTTCTCGAATATTCGTCTCATCTAAACGTCTCAAACGTTTCCTCTTGATCAAATCGTAAAGCAATACCTTCTCAATGACATCATAATCGCGCAATGACACGAAAAAGCTTCTATTACGCCGATGCAAACATTAACAACCACGTCTGGATTTATCCACACGAAACGTACACCATAATTCTCGATATTAAATTAATTCACGAATGATGATAAAAACGCGGTTTCTTCCAGCGAACGGTTGACGACATTCACCACAAAACGTTGATTATAATAATCGTCAAACGCATACTTAACACGGCTCTCGGAAATTGTAAGACAAATTGGTACGATGGAGTACAAATCCAACCTTACGTTAAGAATAATATTGAAACAATATAACATTCCTGCCTGAATAAAACCACAATTAAAACCTGGACAAACCGTCCAGTGTGAGACGTAACAGAAACGAATACATCATTCACCCAGCGGTAGAGACCGTGCTTTTATCATCGTTCACGAAATAACTCTCGATACTTCGGAATTCCAGCTTCAACGATAGATCCTCGACGATCCAGCCACATCGAAGTAGCCACTTTCTTCGCACCATCCAAACACGGCACGCCGGATGCACGGGCTTCCTTCATTAAGGAAGGGAGACGTCAGTCTCGTAAATCTGGCCGTTCAAGGCGCAGACCGGAGAAATAAGAACGGCACTTTCCATTCGCTTCGCGGAATCCCTGTTGGGCCGAAATCGCGATAAACGGCACCGCTGGAATCGTCCCTCCCGAGCGGTGCCGGACAATTTCCCACATTAGCGGCGTAATGATGGCGGCTCGCTCTCGTCCCCGAATCGCAACGTTGTTATTACCATTTCATTACCTCGCGGCGAGAAGGCGGCGAACGATGCGTAAATTACGCATCGTGACATAAAGTACGCCCAATTTGCCTCGTACATATACCCGCGGCCTTGCACACGGCTCTGCACCTGCGGACTTTTCTGAAGCAGCGCGATTAATCGCCGCGAGAGCGAAACCTCGATTCTTGTGGGAGCCTCTTCGAGGCCCCGTCGATGCAGCCCCCTCCCCTTCCCCCTTCGAGGTCCCAGACTATCGTAGTTTACGAGCATCGTCGTCGGGAAGTATCATCGAAGTGCTCGTAGCGACGCGAGAGTGCTTCGAGATCGATCCGTTTAGTTTGGTCCGTCGCGATAAACTATGGGATTAACAGGCCCAGCGTGATTTTATGCAGCGCTTGATCGATAGGGTGCTGATACAGGAATACATCGATGCGGTCGTTCATGCTTGTTGGAGAGTGATTAAGCTTGAACCTTGTTAGATCTCTCGACTAGAGACTTTACGATGATCGTACTGTTCTAGCGTGATCGTGAAACTCTTCTTCGTATACTCAGATTAATTCCGTTGGTTACCTTTAACGATTTGGATATTCCACTGTGACACGTCATATTTTGTCATTGGTCGAGGAATACGTTTATCGTAATGATCAAAAGAGTCAGCTGTGCAGAAGCACTCTCGGATGGTTTAGGATGATACCAGCGCATAACGAGGGAGACACGAGGTATCATCCTCCGAGTTGAGCGCGCTGATCGTAATTTGGTGGTGCCGATAGTCGCAGCGACAAGGGCTCCTCGGGGCTTCGTGGTACTCGGCCGTAAGTCTCGTGCCGAGAGGAGAGTGCCTGGCGTGTGTAACAGGAACGAGGAGACATTACCGGCTGGTAATTGCCCCGAAAGGGTCGGCTACGAGCCGGAATGACGGCCGGAGATTTTATTCGCCTTTTGTTTTTCTTTTCGGCCGCACTTTCTCGGGTTCCGCGATTGGGTCGAGGCGAGCCAATGAAGGCGAGTAGCCGGCTTCCCTCGGCAGCCTCGAGTGCGCGCGGCCAGGGATTGTGCAAGGGAAGGGCTTTGATTGAGGCGAGATACAAATTGCTAATTACCTAATTAGACCCACTGACCTACAATGGCCGACCACCCGGCCTGCACTCGCGTGGTGCGAACGTTGAAGAATCGTGCCTCGCCTTTCATCGCCTTTATTCGAGCAATTTTCGTGGTAATATCCTTGCGTGCGCCTTCGCGCGTGTAATCGCGAGGGAGGCTGGCCCATTCACCGGCCGTCACGCCGGAATGGGAGAGGAAATTTTTTGGACCTGCACGTACCCGGCTAACCGTCGTGTCAAAGGGTACTCTCCTGCGCCTTTTTCCACGTCGCTCCTCGTGGAGCGTCGGTTGTTTGAGCTTTTAGCCGGGCTGGAGGAAAGCGGGGGGATGTACCGCTGAACGCGTCGCTGTACAGCGGATTGCGAGTAATCGAGTAGTAAACGAACTGCACTTATATTTACATTAGTGTAAAGTTATGGTTATATAAGTATATAGTGTTTTTATACGTTTTAAATTTTATACGTGGTACACATCATTTGAACGATCTTCAACGGGTAATAAGGAAGTTAGACACTGTAGTTGCTTACTGGAAAGTGAAGAAAACGTGCACGAGCAGCGAGGAACCGAGGAATGAGAAAAATCATAGAAAATAAACCTCAAAGCATATAGATCTATTCGTAACAATAATTGTCAGAATGATGGTGAAGTAGCGAATAGAGATCTAAAATATCCAGTGCAAGGTCAGGATTTAAATTTAACGTGCTGCTCTGAATCAAACCTCAGTAGATTTTGAATTAAATGACTATAGCTGCTATTGGGAACCAATTAAACGGTGTCTGCGTTTACACAAACACCGACATTTCAACTCGAGTTTAAATCCCACTCCTCGGTATCTTCGTACATCGTATACGGAGGGCTTCGGAACCTGTCTCGAGCGTAAGCTGGGCAATCTTATCGGGCGAGGCGGAAAATGAAAGAATCCTCAAAACGAGAGCGACGATAGCGGCTATTATCGGTTTCTTAGCGCCGCGAAGAGCGATGAAAAATTAGGAGGATGCGCGCAGTATGTTTTTCAGCCGATAATCATGCTCGTCCGGGTGAATACGTAGATACGCGAGGCGATAATTATAGTTTTACGAGCGGCCGTAGGTGCACTTAGGCGAGGTGCAAAATATACGGGCTACAGGCGCAAGGAAAAAACTTGCGAGCTTATCTCGAATATTCGAGACTACCACCTACGCGATATATCTTCCGGCTAACCACTCCCTGGCGTACATTGTATGCCCTCAGAGGTTTAATGGGCGTCGCACTCGCATCCAAACCGGAATCTGGGGCCCGGGAGCGAACCGAATTATCGACCGTTTAGTAGGATCCTCCTCGAATCTAAATTGGCGCACCGGGCAACTCGATAAGACGTAACGTTATTGCAAAGTAAGCGCAACCTCATTCGCCCCGAGATCTCCTCAATGCCGCTCTCTCGAGGCTACAAACGAATTTCACCGAGTGGCGACAGATAAGCCGCGGTATGGCGTCATAAACAAGCGATTATCTTAATTAACTGAGAATTGTTTTGGCCCACGCATCGAGCTGCAGCCCGCTGCCCACGTGCAGAGTACCTCGCCGCTGACTTTACGAAACTCCCGTGCTCGCTGTGCAAAAGGAAATTTCGAGAGGCTACCATTGGCGGTAAAGGAATATAATTTACGCATTTAAGTATCGCTCGCTTATTCGGTAATTAACTAAAGTGCCATTCCCGGGGAATTTATCTTTATGGGCTCAATTAACTCCGGTGCACCGTTTCCCCTCTTTCCTCACTTTGTCCGACTCGTGTTTTTCCTATTCCCGAATTCGCGAACTTCCCACAAATCACGGCGAACGATCGTTCACGGTTGTTAACTCCTCGTTTAAAGATGCCTTTGAATCGTGGAAGCACGATGGCGCGCTTTATACGCTCAACAATCGCGCTTTGTCGCATCATTATTTCATAATTGTTCTCCCTTAGGAATATTAATTACCAGGTGGGAAGGAGTTCCTATTTTCTAACCACTAAGGTATTTTGCTTAGGAATTATTTTTCAATGATGATTTTCAGCTGCCCGAATGATGATATATCGCACGAAAAATGATCTATAAGTAATGCGCGTCTTTCGAATCTCAAATATTTTCCGTGGAAATCTCTATCGTACTATGGAAGCTTATGGAATAAGCTTTCATCCTTCGAAGGCTTCAGCGCGCATCGAATACCAGCGTGGAATACTCCACGCAGATTATGCAAGAACCGTAGATCTCGCAATGGGCTTTGTCGTCCGGCGACGTTTTTCCCTACTCTTGTTTTCGCGTCGAGGCGAAACGGGAACGAGCGGAGGAGGATGTTTACCTCAGGAAAGGTTTACGGCTCGTCACCAAGGTGCGTGTCCACGCGTTAGCCGGGATAATGATCGGGCTGGCAGGGGTGGCCTTGAAGAGGTAAGCCACGTAGGAGTACGACACGCGGAAGATGGAAAAGCCGTTCTCCGCAAGGCGTGTAGGCGAAATGTATCAAGGCTGACTTAGGTGAAGTCGTTCTGTCGACACTTGTCGCGGATCGTGACGTTTAAATAGGTGAACCCAAGTGACAAACGATCGGCATGAATGAACTCCTTCAAAAGCGAAACCGAGACGTATCCTTCGAGAGCGTAATGATCCTGTCCCATATACATATTTCCAATTGAACGTAACCCCTCGTTAGGCGCGAGAGCGTAACGCGACCGTTCGAGATCCTTGCAAGCCCGTCCGTATTAATGGCAACGACGTGCCAAGCTGGGAGTCCCTTCAGTCGAACCTGCGGAGGGACAGTTTCGAATAACGGGGTCGATAGTGCTGGAAGCTTTTCCGCGTATGCTCGCAGCGCTGATAAATCTTATATTGGATTTCTCAACCAGTAATGTATTCCGTGTTAACAGTATTCCGTTGTAGGATAAGAGTTTTCTCAAGCAATACCGAAGGCCATATAATTTATAGCCGAAGTTTCGAGCATTATACTTCTGTACCTCTACGTACATATGATTGGGACCTTGATTCAGTATAGTAGGAGTATGGAGAACATGTACGAGTTCTATGTAATTAATATTAGTAACGTTTGCTTTGGAAAAAAAAATTTATATTACGAAAAAAAGTGTACTAAAAGAAATTAGTAAATGTTTTATTTAGTAAAAAAAAATTGTTTTTAATAAAAAGGCTTTACTCGTTTTGCAATCTCTTTTACGCCAATTTCTTTATATTTATAATATTAAGGCAACGATTCGAATGCGGACAAATCAGACGTATAATACAATCGAATGAGTATTTTCTACTAATTAATGAGTATTTTCAAAATAGGTCTATTGCGCTGAAAAATATTGGCGTTGCAACTTGCTTATCGAACAGCACCTCCGCTTTCATCGACGAACGACGGGATTCCAAGGTAAGCCAAGGAAATGCAGGGGGATCTTCTTGCTCCACGCGCACTCAATGGCGTTCTAGTCTGGAAAGGGCATGCATAATCGCCGGCATAAACGATAAAAGGGCGTTATATTTTCTCGCTAGGCACGATGCAACTGACAAATTGTTCGAATGAATAATGCGGTTGCGTGAAACAAGCATCGGCTGTTTAAGGACAGCGCGTGGCCGCCTACCGGCGCGTTCCTTTTTCCTACGGCTCTGTTCCCGTTCTTTCACGGAGATCGCTATCTTCCTATCATACGCACCGTGAATATATGGCGGACAATAATCGCGCCAGTGTCGTCCACCTGGCATTTAGGCGGCGGTTGTTTGGATTTCAGAAAATTGCCGTGGATTTCAGCATATTTTATATTTCACTACCCGCCTCTGGCAAGAGGCACTGTATTTATTAAGGAATCTAGGTTACGTTAAACGTCCTCTCGTAGAATGACGTTTTTAATCAGGATTTGATTATCAAGCCTGCGATATAGAAATTTATAATTCTCTTTGATTCCACTTAAAGGTAAGAGACTACTATACAATAATATGCTCGACGAGGAATAATGTGGAGAAATGATACGTAAGATATATTCTAGAAACATTCTAGGAAAATTGTTTTCAGATATTTATACACGCGCTAGATTTTACGAAAAAAAGGTGTAAGTCATTTTTATAAAAGAAGTACGCTGTTACTTTGTCGATGCGAAAGACACGCGACTTTAGTACTTAACATCGATGGAAATATTTTAGAGATTTTGCAGGACATAAATTTCTTCGGAGATACACTTTGAAGATCGTAAAGAATTTGCAAGCATGTGGCTCTCAAGTTTTCGAAACTATCGCTTTCAGTTCCGTGCTCGGCGTCTCCTCGTTCAAAAGCGTATCCTTCAAAGGAATATGGTTACGAGCGCCAATGAAAGTCTCGTAAAGCATAATCCGGTGCGTAAAAGATTACCAGCTCGCGATAAATATCCCCGCCTTAATGCACGCGAATATTTCGTAGCTCTCGTCCGCGCTTCGTTACTTTGAAGTCCAGTAACTTGCGCCAGTGGCGCGAGTTTCGCCTCTCAAGAATGATGGCTCGTGCCCGACACTCCGGCGTTGCACCCTGAATTGCAAAAGAGCAGCCCTCTCCCTCCGCCCCCCTCCCCCCTGGCACCTCGCGCCTGCGCAGTGGGGTAGGAGCCGCGTAATGACCGTACGTCGCAAAAATTCGCAATTAACTTCGAGCGAGCGCTGTGCCGATGTCGCGTCGGCGTAATTGGTTTTGCAGAAAACTTTTACGTGTTTTCGCGGCATTTGCATAATGTGCGAGGTGAACACGGCCGATCGATCGGTTAATTTAAATACCGAATAAACCGCCGACACAGAGCGAGGCTCGGCGTGCGCGGAAGCTGGAAGCCTCGATTGCGAGCATCGCCGGCACCATTAGCGTGTAATTATCGTTACTTATTATCGCTTAACCACCGTCCCATCGCCGTCGGCCGAGCCGCTGATGCCCGGGACATTTCTAATGCGGCCTGCCAGCGAATCGAATCCGTCTAGCCGCGCGCACCGAGCTTCGCCACTTCGAGTTCCACCGAGATAGCCCCGGTTGCGATCACGTCCATCGATTCTGAACTTTCTTGGCCGCCGCGCGAGAATCGATGATTCAAAACCCACCGTCGGAGAGTGGAAGCCGGGACGGAGAAGACTCGAACCGCACCCAGTCATTTTCTTAGATCTTTTTTCACCGCTATACGAGGGTCGGTGAGTCAGAATCGAATGCCCGGGAATGGAGGATCCGAGTATCGCGGAGATTCGCGTGCTACGCCCTTCGAATCTGGATTTCTCGAGCGCTATGCGAGATTTATAAGAGTAACGATGACGATTGCTTGAGTATCCCCGAGTATCGCGAATTGCGTCGATTTTTCATTCTTTACACTAGCTAGCTAATATCCAACTCGTGTTCGCGTTATATCTACACTTCGGAACTTTTCTGAAGTATAGTATTTTCTGAAATATTCATCACGGTATCGATGATGCTTTAACAGCGACCGCCTCTTTACTCTCCTCTCGATATATATAAAATAAAACGAGCAAGGGACGAAACTAATCGGAATCTTCTTAATAAATCAAGTAGTAGATCCGACCTATCAACGACACCTCCAAGTTTCATAACCCAGTCGTTCTTTCCTTATTCCTCGTACTTACAGTAGCGCAGTTCGATTCAGGAGCGGGGGAGCCGAGAGGCAAAGATTCTCGCACACCGCCGCTGGCGGAAACGAACGCGGAACGTAGGGCAGAAAGCCGAAATGGTAGTTTGCGGTACGGAACGGGGAATATCGCGTTTCATGTTTGAAGTTGAGCACGCCGGTCCCTTGAGTTTCGTGAGAGGCCTCCAGGGTACTGTACCGCGTCGGCATGTTTCGCAGTTTGGGACCAGGGCCCAAAGGTCCGACTCGACGGGCACCGGCACAAAAACAGCGGGGGTCAGAGGGGTCACCTGCGGGGCCCTGTGTTGCCGGGGCCCCCTTGTCATGCGATATGTTGCTCGTACGTTATGATAGTGGCGTCAGTACACAGGCTCTCTGTTTTGTCACTGACAATGCCCACCATGCTTTTGTGAGGACGCTGCGAGGCGCTCTTTTCTTCCTCGTCCCTCTCTCTGTCCCCCTCTCCTCCTCCTCCTCTCACTCCCACCCCCTGGCCTCTCGGAGCTTCATTCAAGTGGTACCGTTTAGGAACACGTACGATGGCCGAAATGGCACGTCGCGCGAGGATTAGAAATCGTTCGCGAATGTGGACGATGCTCGATGACAGAGTCGTTGAAGGAATACAGAGATCCCCCGTCGATTGGTTTCAAGGCGCATACCTTAATAACACGTTCGCGGACGGTTGAAATTTGATCGAGCTGGAAAAAAAAGGCGGATGATTTATCGTTTGAACTGATGCGATATTTATTTCGATATGCTATTTCATACATGACTATACTGTATACGTTATGAATCGATAAGAAATGTTGTTTTATAGATTTTTAATTTATTTATTTTTTTATTTTTTATTTATATATTTTTAATTATAAATCTGCGATTTCTATTAAATTACTGCTTGCTATACATCTATTTATATATACATGTGTGTGTGTCGAAGCAGATCAATTTTCACGTCACATTGCGTCACCGTGAAAACGAATGTCGCAGCACGCACGTCCGCGAACGTGTAAAACATATGTGGGAACATCCGTGCGGGGCTTCCTCGATCGGATGACTGTTAGATGTGCGATTAAGAATACCTAGCACTGCGAGCTGATTACAGGTTGTATACGGTAACGTCTCACGCTTACAGTTCGGAAATGTGCTTTACGGTTGCAATCGCGCGTTACTTTACGAGCGCACTGGTCGGGATTTAAAGGTGAATCTAAAATTACATGCGCGATTCGTGCCTTTATCGGAAATAGATTCTACGCAACATCGTTTCGAAACGAGTTTCGAGAATAATCCCTGCTGATACCGAGCCACGATCCGTGGATACGCATGAAGTTGTTAACATCGATCACAGTATCTACGATCTTCGATACTCTTTATCTTCCTTCGAGTCGTCCTTCCCTCGTCGACACGAGCTTCTGAAGCACGAAAGAGCATTTCCAAGTACTATACCCCGTTGGGTTTCCCCGGTAGAAGAAACCTTGTTCTTACGACACGGCCCATTAGACTACCCGCGTTGTTTTTCACCTTCCACGACACCCCGCCGACATTTTTATGAATTTCGAAGCGTCGTGGCTGCTACATACCAGTTACAAAGAACGGAGGAGGAGGAGGAGGCGGAGGCTGTGATGTGGTAACGGAGACAACGGGGCGGAGAGGATGCCGGTACAAATTTATCTTTGTTCCAAACTTTCACGCACTGACAGCGCCAGCGACGGTGTCCACAAAGTCGGCACGAAGTGACAAGCCGGCGATATCCAAACGATATTTTTCTTTTCTTACTTCCTTTCTCCTCCGTCTTCCTCCAACCCTCTTCTACGCTCCTTTTTCGTTCGACGCGTACGAGATCGAGAATATCTTAAACCGGAAGTTTTGTCGAGAAAATCTGTGAGATTCGTTGGAAAATCGCGGAGGCTTAAGCCTTCACGGTCCGAATTTCATCTGTTTGGAACCAACGAACTCAAGTCGCAGTTTATATTCAAATTATTCTAGAATATATCATGTAGGCGATCCTTGAAATTTGTTAACAAACTTCTGCCAATAACCAGAGATAGAAGGAAGCAATGCAGAATATATTTGGTTCGAATGAACGATAATCACAAACTATCAAAGAGGAAGCAATAAAAATTCGAACCATACTCGACATCGCTTAATCATTTCCCACAGCACGTCTTCTTACTGTAATAAGCAGTTGCTCAAAGCTTCGCGTCATTCTCGAACAAGAGCAAACTATTATATCGTCGAAAACGAAAGAAAAACGGTACGATAAGAGACAACTGTTCGTCTCATAAACGTAACGAGGCTCTCGATAATGTTATCCAGCCTCGTGCCAAAGGGTTGCTTTAAAGAGACATCCGACGTGGCGGCCAGATACGTAATCGTAAAGAAGTAAAATCAAATTCGATCCCCCGTGGGCGTTGGCCGGTCCAATTGGATCGGCCGATTCGTGCGTCTACGTTGTAGATCGCGGCGATAGGAACGACGGCCGGGGGCGTAAAAATAACGATTGGGCGACATTCCAAGTGCACCGACAGGCCGAGAGACGCCGCTAACGTGTACGGGATCTTGCGTACGGCCAACCGTAGATAATATTAACGACCGTAGCAACAAATAGAGGCCGATTCGAGGGGCCGATTCGCGGAACAATGGGGGGAGAAGCGGGCAAAAGGATTTCGAGGAGCGTCGCCGTGCCTACGACTTTATGAGACCGGATACAACGGGCTACGCCAGTTCGCCCCTCGCGATTATGTATCGTTTCTCGTATAATGCGATTTGACGCAGGTGGTCCCTTCCTCGTAATTCGTGGCCATTTTGAGCGCACGCGCCCGCTTCTTATATATCGGGCCCGTGGTACCTCCTGGGCGTGGGCGAGAAGGATTTTTAAAGGGAACCCTCCTGCACACCTTTCCTCCCGACAGACCCGCCGTCTCGTTCCTGTCGCTCGTGGAATTTTCGGCTTACGAAGCGCGATCATGAGGGACGAGCGGCTGATGGCGCTGCACGGAAATATTCCTCGCTACGCTGAAACCCACATTCATCCTGAAAGGATCGTACTCTATCAAAAATCCGTCCTTTACGCGAGCGAACTCAAAACGGCAGGTCCTCGTTGTCGTTTTGTCCCCGCAAAGTTGCGCTTGTAATATCTCAGGTCGCACCATTAAGAGTATCTTAATCTCCATCGTTTCCCCTCGATACTTCTATCCAACCTGAGCACCACGAAAATCCCCCAGAATACCGAGAAAAAATGACACGGACTAATCCGATCTCTCGCGGGCTCGGTTCCGGCCGTCATCTTCGCGGCTTTGCATTGCCAGGTCGCAAGGATCTCGAAGTTAAAGGGACAGGCGCCCGATGAGCGAATCCATCGCTGCGCCGGCCAGCGGGATAAAGGACGAGGAGCCGGGGAGGAAGGGTGGGGGATGATAAAGAAGAAGAGGCTACGAGAAGGCCCCGGTGGAGGGGATAAGCGAGGGGGAGGAGTGGGGGGGGGGGGGAGCGGCATGGCGGGATAGCGGCGCGGAGGCCGGAGAGCGGACAGAAGGATAATAATAAAACGAGATATCTCGTACGTGGGCGGTCGTATTGTTAGCGCAACAAGGCATGCGCGGCGCTTCTGTGTCCCCGCGGTGCGCGCCCGTGCGCTGCGCCCTTAATAAAGGGTACGCGTGTGCGTGAGAGGCGCGCACGCTTAATAAGAGGGGCCCACGGAGCGGCAGTGTGAGTGGAGCGCACGGCCTTATGTAAATCGGAGGGGCCCATCTGCGAGGGAACCACCACCGCCTCCCCATCGCCGACGGCGGCTGCCTGGGAGCGGAGGGAGGGAGGGGCGGAGGGGGGGAGGCACGAGGGAGAAACGAGGAAGAGGCGAACAGCACGAGCTGGCAGCTTCAAAAGCAGTGCCGCCACCGCCACCGCCGCGATAAACACGCATTTATTCCGAAGAGCGCAGCATCCGACTACAGGCGTGGGCGCATACGCTAACGGGGTAGCGCATGTGCGCCACGGCCTATGGGAGTGTTCACACTGTGCGATGCTGGCCGAAAGAATCGGGATGATATGACGTGATAATCGAGCGGCTGGCGGTACCAAGGGCACCGTGCTTCTTACGCGCTGAATGCGAAATGTAGGAACGATTTGCCTGGGTTCGAGACTCTTGGGTCTTCGGGATCGATATTTCTTAGGCGTCTTTGGCCGATGCTCGATGGAGTATGCGGGGATACGTGTGGGCTCGCCTGGACGGGATTAGAGTAGCGAATTTGGAATCTAAGGTATTTTTGTCGCGTTACGGTGTAAGAGTGTGGGAGGAGATGTCGTTCGTATCGTTGATTCTGAAGTTGAAGGTTTTACTCGCCTTGGAAACCGAAGTAGGAATAATCGGAATTTATGCTAAGGCGATTCCTGTTGTATTTTGTTGTACGATGTAAGTTCCAATGTATAAATAGGTTTCAAATACATTGCGATAGTGAGGCACTTTATTTTAATCGATAATATATAGGATTCATCTGTCTTCGGAATGTATAAAATAAAATGAGATGATAATTTATTTACGCGTAAAGTAAATTATTTTCAAGATTAAAACAAAAATTTAAACGTGATTAACTCACATTGGCGACGATTGAATTTCATTATGCGAACAGTTACGTAACGATATTACCCTTTTTGAATCTTACTTAGGATATTCCCGTCTTTATTGTATTACAGTGGAGATGGAATTCAGGGATACGATGTTCCCGCGTTCCAAATTGGCGAGAGAAACGGAGGACTCTGCGGAGAATAATCGCGTTAACGAAAAACTCGGGCTACAAATTCCATGCGTGCCGTCTGAAAGCACGTTAAGGAGCACGCAGGACACTAGAGCCGCGTTACACGAGCGCTATCGCGACTTAACATTGTGTTTGCACGCATTCTAACCTCTGTAGAAACGCATGCCGATGGTTCTTCTACCGTCGGCAGATAAGCAGATAGGCAGATGGGTGTACACGTAGGTGCGCTCAGATAAGAACAGCGCAGGAACTCTCGGCGAAAGTTAAAGTAGACACTCTGAATCGTTCCAGCATGGTGCGCATTCTTTATTTCGCCTCGTCCAATTTTGGCACAGAGCTTTGAACGGCAGCTCTTCGCACCGTTAATTGGCCGCTTTCACCGTCCTTCTTTATTTTTCCATCTCTCTGTTCGGCGCACGATTTAAAAATGGTCTAAAACGACGTAGGATTATAATTAAACCGACTTAATTCATATACAATAATTATCAATACTATATATAAATTATTAAGATAATATTTCTTCAAAGACCTCTCATCAGCCACGATCCTTTTCAAATTCCATCGATTTTCATAATCCTGCTAGTACTGAAACTTTGCGATTCAAATAGTAGGTCTTGCCTCTATTCTACGCGCGTAGATAAATTCATCAAAATAACGAAAGCAAGGTAACGTTTCCTGATACATTTATCGGTACGCTTGCAACCGAAAGAACAACTATGAGACAGCTGACAAAAGAGCGCGAAGAATAAACGATCCGACCATATCTACCAGATACGACATTGGATCCACGGCCTACGATCTAGGTCCGCACAATTTCGTCCCACGATCCACGACGTCGCAGAATCTCGAAGCACTTATCGTTATAATTTACCGATGAACGAGCCGCTTTAAGATTTATCGGTATCCCTCAATAGGCGACTCGAAACAATGCGGCAGATATATTGCAGTGGTAGACGAAAAATCCGGGATCCTTAAACAACAATTATTATTTTAGGTGATTCACGGCTCGACTACGTTCGCGCGAACTCCTTTCTTATGCCGTTGTGATGCAAATCGGGGGCAGACTTTTTGCACTTGCCGTTCCTCGAAAGATTAATAGGTCAGTTTCCTTGAGCCGAAGTGTGACTAACGAAAAGCCTGCGGTTGCGCGCCTCGCTCTGTTCTTCCTTTGATCGTAGGTAGCCGCGTGCAATACAGGAGGGCCTTGACCCATCTGCTAACCGAAGAAAATGCTGGAAGCCCACGAAAGTCCTTCGATCGTTATTTTCTCGAATATTCATTTCTCCCGCCGTTGTCCGCCTTGCGCGACAATCGAGATTATAAGATTATCGTGAATTTCACGTAGATCGTGCGTACAAATTCATCGTTTATATGCCTTTGCTGTTCAAATAGTCCCTCGTATTTTTTAAAAGTGGGTCGATTAATTTTCGTCTAATTTCTACGCTTGCCGTACGAATTTTAAACATCGGTTTCGCATTTTTTGGTTTCCCTCGATTTTATAAAGAATATTTAAGGATGTTAATATTCACGGATTTAAACTCTCTTACGTGTAATAACGCATTTTACTCTAGATAATTACTTTCGTTTCTACGATCATAGCGACGTACAGATTAAAACTCCTGTAAGAAAATATAATACAAACCTTATTACTGGCCATGGGTTTTCCCATAGAATATATATACTATACATTAGATTACAATTCGTCCCAAACAATCGTTCCGTGAACAATCATATAGAGCACATCATAACATCAGATTGCATTATAATTGGCATTCGATAAAAATCCTCGACCATACTATCGCTATACCAGATCGTACGCCCGCAATTCGATTCAACTGACGATTACGTAGGTCTTATAAAAAAAGATTTCGAGCGTTCTTTAAATTATCGTTTTCCAAAAAAGAAGCCCGATAATCGAGGTGCCCGCAGCCGCACGTCGATGTCTCCCAAGAGGCGCGCCTTCCAGAAATACGTTACAAATCTCGACGTAGAGTCTGGCCTAGATAAAGCCGCCGGGCCAAACGGCCAAAATGTAGCTGGAAGGCGCCCGGGCAAAAGCGGTTTTGTCGCTTCCTGGCGAGGATGTCGCGGTCTCGAGGACCAGAATCCAAAGAGCCGTAGCGTAATTGACTTTAGCAGTTTATCGCGGGCCGTGCGCAAGGACGGCCGACGTATAAGGAAGTTCACAACAAAGATACGATCGCGGCCGAAGCCCATCGGTGAAAGTGTCCAGTTTTGCCGGGGATTTTCGGCGATATTATTCCGGGAGTGAGATAAATCAGCGCGATCCTTCCAAAAGGTAATCTCTCAGGGGCGTAATTAAGTCGATGGCCGCGTGGGCGTGCGGCCGCTCGTCTTTTGCGCGCTTTTTTCAAACGATTGCATAAATGCGCAATAAACGAGTTTAACGCCTGAGCGATTTATGGGACTATCCCTTCCCTCCGCCCGGCCATCCCGGCGCGAGCAACGGTTAAATTTTTCATAATAGACCCGCGCCTGTCCGCCGGCCTATCGCTGCCGCGCTATAAATACTGCAAAAGCGGGGAAAACACATAAAACACGTAAGGCGCATTAAGAGCGGCATTAATTTAAATTGTTTACCGCGTGCACGCCGGCCCTAAACTCTCACGGCGCTGTACGACAGAATGTTGCCGGGTATAAGAATAGCCCATCGGTAATGTTCGACGATCGGTCGAGCCTATGGTCGTTCCTCTTGCGCGATTTCGGCTTGGTTAACTTAGCGGAGAGGAGAGATCGCGCTGCCTCGAAAGTGTGTACGCGCGGCTGAATATTAATCCACGGTGCTGTGCGTGGATTTTGAGATTCGAATGTTAGAGCGAACGAAAGCTCGGACTTTCGCTGTGTAAGAGGCTACTCCCAATTTCAGTCGTGAACCTCGAGCTTTGGTAGGTTTACTATGTATCGATACTGCACGATGAATCGAATAATTTCCGCGCTTAATACGAAGGATCGAAAAGGGTATAGCACAACACTGCGCGAACATCTGCGAATGAGGAGAGCCGCGAGAACGGATGGCGTTCGAGTTTCTCAAAATTAGACTGTACATGTGCGCCTGCCGACGTTTGTGGGATGAGGTACCGATTTGTTAAGTCGAATAAAGTAGCCGCGATTTTAAACGTCCCGCGGACTTAATAGGCCCGAGAAAAATGCGCGCTTATTAATGTGCTTTGAGAATCCCTTGTTTCTCCGCGGGGTACATTTTATCTCTGTCAAGATCCGCCCCCGATTCTCCCTCTTGTAGCCTCTTTGGATCTCTTTGGTCTCAAAAATATGATTTTTCTTTTTTTTTTCTGCGAAATCCACGGATAGATAGGGCGAAGCAGGTAGGGATATAAGACGGATACGATCGTCCTGTTCGATCCACGATTTGGAGATAATTACGCATGGGCGCTTCGACGGTGTATCGTCGGTTGGCCGTGATTGGCAGCTGGCCAATTGCTCCAATGCCAGCAGTGGGTATCGTGGTGTGATCGCGATAGTGAAGAATTAATGCCTGGTCTGGGGCCCGCGGTAAATAACCTCTTCGTTAACGTCCAGGACGAGATGCAGAGTGTAGAGGATCACTCTGGATTTGTCGAAGGCCGTAAGCTCGATGGCGTCCTTTAAACGATCACGTTTTGGCCCTTTCGTTGCGATCTGGAGCAATAGTCTGTCAATCAGTCCTCTCGTACTCGTTGCCTGCAGACGAGTTAATTATTACTTAATCTTGCTCGTTTCTCGTTATTCCTGTTTCCTCTATTTTGGAGCACCGACTCTTGCGCGCTCGTATTTTACGATTAATACAACGATCAATCACGAAAAAGGGTTGTAAGAACAAAATGACCAATCTTGATTTTAAAACTGCTATTCTGTTGGAACAAGCGCGATGTTTACAAGGAGCTAGAAATCAATTTTATCCAGAGCGCTATATCGATTCTCAGGAAGATCGAATATCACTGAGTACCCTTAGGTTTTTATTAGATATTCCAGCGCCACGTCGGTATTCGCTATAAAACTCGCCTTTGCCGCGACGGCTGAGTCAGACGCATTAATTTCACGGGCCTCGTGTTCCGCGATAATCGTAATACCTCGATCATTTCCAACCTCGCGTAGATTATAATTGCTAATTTCGTTCTTCTCCGGCGGCGCAGTGACGAAACGCGGTTCGCGTTGGCAGAGGAAAAGAGTCACGTCCCCGACCCCCTGGCCATATCAAGGGATATTCTGTCGCCTTCTAATCCTAATACGCCAGCGCGTTTAATGAAACGTCATATCTGGCATACCGCGACTAACGATCGCGGTAAGTCGCGGAATGCCGGCCTGACTTTATTTAATCGCCGGCCAGATATCGATCGGCGGCAATAGAATTTTCTTCGAAGGCCTGGAGTGCCTGCGAGTTCGATGAAAAAGGGCGAATTCGACGAGATTACGAGCCTCGATGAGTATCCGGATTACGCGGAGGAGCGGCACGGTTAAAAAGACTCTGCGCGCCGAGTGGTGCGTTAATGGAGCTATCTCAATCATTTATACCGCGACTATGAACCTGCTAGCAGTAGCCGTAAATGTGCTTTACGGCTTATTAAGATAGCGAGATAAGACGACGTTATGACTGAGGCTATCCGTGGAGTATAAATCAGCGTCGTGCATGGTGGTCGCTTAAACTTCTCTCTTCCGAGGAATCGATCGTCCCGTCGAATGTAGAACGTTGTATGACACTTGACATGGGTACAGTTAAACAATATCTTTCTTCTGGTTATCCTGTACAACCTCTCCTCGATATTATATACAGCAGTCAAACTGTGGGAATTAATCGAATAATTTCTGCATTGTCTTGAATAGATTTATCACTGCCAATTACTTCTCATAATTCCATTAGAGAAATTCTTTGAGTACGAGTACAACCACCGCACGTTCCTCATGCAAGAGGATTCTTAAATCCTTTGTTTCCTCCTACACTTCGCCAACTTCTTTATATCAATTTCTCTTCCAAGCGACTATTTTACTTTTCGCATCAAAATAGTAAAATGGTTGTCAGCGTACAACGGACAGTTGTCGGAAAGCCCGGCACTGTTGTCGCTTTAGCGTCACTCGCTAGCGGGCCACGACATCTGTCCGAGTCGCGCTGGCATTGCATTGTTTATTATTAGCATACTTCATAACATTTGTCACCGGCAAGTGTCGCAATATCTTTCAATTTCAGTAACGCGAACCAACGTAACCCGCTCCTTCTCCCAAAACAAATTTCCACTCTGCCATTTTCTCCGCAAAAAAAAAAAAAAGAAGAGACATGCTCGCCGTAGATATAAGGCTCTTCCAGTAAATCTCGCGAAGTCAGACTCGTTCGAGGACTCGAGTTTCTTCGGGCCACCTCGATTGCCAGGCGGCATCTCCGGTGCAGCTGTTAGCCCCGTTGGTCGACAGAGGTGACCATACTCGCGGAAGGAGGAGTAGCGAGATGCATTAATAAGACCGGCAACATGCATCGGTCGCGCAGACGGAGTTAGAATAGTTCTCGGAATAGATTCTGAGTGCGGCAGAACGCAAAATGCGCCCTGGCAGGGGCGCGGGGGGAGGCGGGAGAGGCCGAACTTTATTTCTCATTGCGATTATCCGACGGCCAAACGGCGGTCAACCCAGAATTCGGGAATGATTTAAATTTGGGCGGAAGTTATTGGAACCATTGTGCGCGCTTTGATATTTTCGCCGGCCGGAGGCGACTATGGCGTACGGCATGGACAGGATTATCACTCCACGGGGGAAACGTTATTGGCCGTATTTCATTCTCCTTTACGCCGCTCCTATCCCGCGAGAGGCTCGAGTTTGATGGAAATACCTGTGATCAGCGTAACGTATTATACCTTTGACGATAAACGCGAAACACCAAAGCCTTTGACGATATCGGGAAATGCGTCGGAGAAGAGCTTTATTAGGTGCGTTGCTTTGGTGAGGATTTGTTTCTAAAGATTCTACTTTGTGTTTGTACAAAAGTGGAGCAATTGGGACGTTAATCGAATGAGGAAAGACAAATATAATATTTGGTATGTGGACGGTAGTAGGAAAACAGATACGATAATATCGTGGCCAGTTCTCGTGAAATTGCTGGAGTAACGCGGTGAATAATCCTTTCCTTAATTAGGTCAAAGTCCAGTCGTTTCGAATATATCTCATATTTGACCTCTCCTCGAGCGTTGAGATTCTTTAGCGACTTGTCTCTTCTCAATGAGATCAGCGAATCATTCCTTCGGTACGCGTATATTTGTATATCCAACGTTTTCTCGAATGCTGATTACGGATCCTTGGGCTTACGCTCTGCCTCTTTCGATCGTGACAATCCGTATGAAATACGTATTGGTCCTGTTATTGTCCCAGAATTTTCTTGGCGTCTCCTTCGCTTCGTTAAATTCGAAAAAATCGGCCTTTCATCGCGGCCCAATTCGAGACTCGGCGTCGTGCAGGAGAAAAAGGCAGAATCGCGGTTTAAAGGGATTCGTAAAGAAGGCGCGCCGACTTTCGCCACGTAGTCGGCGCCTTTGACGCCTACTAATGAGAGGGCAGTGATTAAGGGACGCGCGAGAAAACAACGGAAATACGAGAATAAGCGCAGCGATATAAAGAACGGCCAAAACGGACGGACAGCTGCACTGCATCGCTCTTCGTTACACATATTGCCCCGCCTAACTTTAATTTAAGAAAATTTATCAGCGCGCCGAGAGAATTGTATCTAAAATTTTTCTTCGCCCGCAGAATCCCCCTCCTGCAATTTGCATTCGTTTACGAAAGGTTAATATCCTGCATATCTCATCGGGCCTAGTAGCTCGCTCTTCTCAAAAGTGCGCGACGTAGCTTCGCGCGGATGTACTACGATTAATGAGAATGCGCCTTGCTCTTAGACCGAGAATAAAATTACGCGCGCCACAACGTCCCTTTTTCCATATTTATTGGTTAACTGTAAGAACAGTGCGTGCACACCAGAAGCGTAGGTCTATTCCCCGAATTGACTCGGCAGCAGCGAGGGGAATACGCGAAGTACAAGTCGGTTAACAACGTTTACTTTTTCAGCTTCCTGTCGAGCGAATAAGGCGGTGCGTTACGCGAGGAATCGGTATCGTCGAAATCTCCCTCGCCAGATACGAAGGGCGAGCCTTAGTACGCGGAGCTGACTTGGCGCTCGAAAAATGCCACCCTTAACACCGCCACAGATCAGGCCTGCTCGCCTTTCATTCCTCCCGATTGCGTCCCGCCAGTCGCATTAGCCCGATCAAAGAGCGCCCGTCGTTGCGCAGCAAAGGGTCCCGCGTCGATTTATTACGTGCCGTTAATTCGCCAAGGGCTTTAATGAGATTATTACCCATCAGCATCGATGCATCGCGCATCCCTCCTCCTCGAACCCGGCTTGCCGACGCTCCTCTGCCCCCCTTTTCGCTGCTCGGCCCTATCGCGAGAAATGCGTATGCTTACGGAATGCCGAGGAGTGAACACGAATATGTACTTACCCGCATTCCGGGGCCCAACACGCACGTGCAGCCAGCTAGTAGCGCAGAATTTACGGGGAGGACAGCTCTACGATCCCGAATACGAATTGTCGCAATGGGCCAGGGGATTTCTGCGGGGCAGAAACCGAGGATTGGACTCGAGTATCACCTCTGATTTTTGCGGCTACACGCTCGGAAGATAAGCCTTATCGGTAAAGCAGAGAACTGTAAGGGTTGAAGGGAGAAAAGAGTGAGGAGCTCTGTCAAGGTGCGTGACTAATCTAAATCAGTCTCCGAGTACAGGTAAATGTTATCGAAGAGCATCGATGAGGCGCGTCTGGTAATTCTTGCGGTGTTTTTGGAAAGAAGAGGAGTAATGTTTTTTTAGAGTGTACATGTTGAATGTGTAAGAGTGTATTGTACAAAAGGTATTTGTATCTACTGCTGTTTGTTATGCGTTCGTGTGATATTATCGAGATCAACCAAATATTCGGCTGACCATACGAGTTGTTTGTTATCGTATAAAAGTATGGTCAGTCGAATATTCGGTTGATCTTGATATTATTGCACGCGCCCTCATCTGGATACGCAGGTGAAAACTTGATAACCGATTAAAATTAATAACGCGTGATTCCCGCGTAATAAATTCGTCGAGCTCCATTTCTCTAAATAAGGAAAGTGTTTACAATTCATGACAGGCAATGCGGTAGGTACGGTACTCTTAAAATGCTTTAAAATATAGCACCGTTTACGGACACTTAACTCCAACAGTATCAGCTGAAAGTAATCAAGAGGGAACGGCAAGTCCGTGGAGTAATTACGCCAATGATTAATTTATGCAAATCTGGAGAATTTCCATTGTAACATGGCCCGCACGCCTGCCGTATGAAAGGCACGTAACTAAACCGTTTCCGTGCTACTGGAGGCTAGATCGGCATTGTTCTACCGTGAAAAATTCCCCGCCTAGATATACGCTCCGAAAAAATTTGAGGAAGTAACCATGGATACTTAAGACACATGCACATCCGCTTAAGAATGTTACTACGCCCACGTGTTACATCCGACGGTCTTACGCCTTAATTATTTGCACGCTTTTTGCATCAACCAAAAGGCTCATCGGATTACGTTTGTCGAAGCAATGATAATGCTAAGGATAATTTCAGTGTCCCGTGAAAATCTTATTACACCGTATATACACACGATATATAAAACTCAAACGGCAAAAAGAAAGAAAGGACTATATAAGAATATTAAATTTATCCGTAAACACTATTTTACAAAAATACCAAGACCGATCGATCAAGATGCCTTTTCAAATCTGTGGTTCACGGACAAATGTGAGCGAGGAAATGGAAACCCATCTTGGTCGAGTACATTATTCTATAAGCAATTGAAATTCGACGCTGTACAACTCGATCCACGATAAACCCCTCGCACCTTTCCGGAGGCGCAAACGAAACCGGATACCCCGAGAAGCTCATCGCCCGCCAAGGACCTCGAGAGGAAAGAACGCAGGAGTACAAAACTACGCGAAAATGCTTTCGCAATAATTAGAAAAGTCGGGGGGAGGGCGGAGAAGGGCGAGAGCAAGGTGGACCGCGATCCTTCCGAAAGAGGGAATCGAGAAAGGGAGATGGAGAGAGCGGCGCGCTCGGATCCGGCGCGGAAGAAGGGAGAATTGGCCTTTGTAGCCGCGGCGCAAGTAAACCGAGGCGAAAAGAGAAGCTCGAGGAGTAAGCGCGGAAAGAAACCGCGAAAGAAGGCAAAAGAAGGAGGGGAGAGGGGAGGAGACAAGGGGTAGCCGGTAACAAACGACTCGCAAATCCTTCCTGTCAATTTAATCTCGCCTCGAATCCCGGAGAAATGTTAATAAGGGCCTCACTACCGTTCCTCCTACCGAGCTCTCTCCCTCCGGCAGTCCTTCTCGCCCTCTTCGAGGCCCGGAACGTCCTTCTCCGTCCTCCTCGGTCTATGCAGCCGCGCATGCGCGTGCGCAACCCACCAACGACACTTTATTTTCGCGCAAAGATACCGCCGCGAGGCCGACCACGTGGAAATTGTGTGCAAAGCGGGCTCCTGCGCCCGTCGTTTTTCTTTCTCGGCTAACGCTCCCTTTATTCTCCATCTCTTTCCTTCCCCTTTCGGCCTTCCACCCTCGTAATTTATCGCGGTTATGCCGGGCTCACGCTGGAATCTGTACCGCGGATAAAAGGACCGGAGGGGGAAGGAGAAAAATGCCCCCCCTCGACGGGAGTGAGCGCAATGCTATCGTTTCGCCCCGATCATTCCGACGGCCGTTTCGCTGGCCTCGCAGGAAACGCAACGGGGCCCGCGCAGGTGATGCAATGAAGAGATCCCGCCGCACGATGCGAAGAAGAATTGCGGCCCGCAAGGCGCCCGAGGATGATACCAATAAATTCATTTTTCACCACGACCCTCGGCCGCGTTCTCTACTCTCGAACTATACGAGCGAATCGTTGTTGTTTGATTGGTCGGGTAGGTATAAAGAGACGTACTCTCATTGGTTCAGAGTCTTTCGACATCATTTCCTGGAGGATGATGGTCACAAATGAATTTCCCCAAATCAGCTACGATTTATCCTGGATAATAATAGTAAGCCGTGAAGGAATAAATGTGCAAATCACGAAGCAGTGATATTAAAAAGTCAAACCTCTGACATTAGAGAGAAGCCATGATTTTTTCAATGTGAAACATTTTACAGATACTCGCATGGTACTATAAAGGAATCTCTTCGTTTTCGATAAACAACGACATCCACCCAATATTTCGAACTTTCGCCTCCGTGCCGCCTATATCGCAGATCCAACGATTCCAAATTCACGGACAAGCGACAACGTATAGAGCGAGTGATCTGAAACGTCGGCAGCAAAGACGCGTGAGACAGTGGTTTCAGTCAGCGAGGAGGAGAAAAGGGCGCAACAGTTTCTCGAGGAATCCGAGAGCGGCGGATCGTCACTCTCCTCGTCGCCTCGTTACACCGTCATTTGGCGAGGAGTATCTCGGCCAGCGGGGAGTAACGCTCGCGAGCCGGCGCTGACTGACTTTTGCCAGAATAAATAAACCGGCGGCAGAGACGGGCCAGTGGCGTCGCGTAATTGTCTCTAGCCGTGCCGGCTATCGCCGAACCGGGGCCTAGAAACTCCAATAAACACGCAGGCCTGGGTGCGCGCACACTTGAACGAGGCTCGAGTCGAGTAAACGGCCGCGAGCCGCGCAATTGCGAGGATCTATTGTTAGCCTGGCCTGAGCGTAAAGCCAAACATTCTTTTATACCGTATGTGGGTCGCCATCTACGGGACATACGCCGGTTTCCTTCGTCGAGCTCACCTCCGCCGACGCTCTAAAATCCGATCGGGCTGACGCTTGTTACGAGCTTCGATCTCAGCACGGCCATCTTGAATTTTATGGCGTCTCGAAGCGTGGATTAAACCCTTCGTATACGGTTTTAGCTGAGTGTATATGAACGACTAACGATTTTTTTATGAACATTTGCAATCTTTTTAGAGATTGAATTTGATATGAACTGGATTGTTATTAGTTTCATCGAGGTTTTATTTATTGATATTTAATGGAGGAGAAATGGGTGTTTATGCAAGTGAGTAAGTAAGTAAGGTCTTGGTCGAATCGAGTAGATGGGGGAGGAAAGGGAAAAAGGAACACGGGTATGAATGACTCGATTTCGTTGGTCAATCGTTTCTACTTTCGCTTCTTAAACTGCATCGTACGCGTGTAAGACAGTGTATATAGTATTATAGCTCGTGTCGACAAATGTATAATCGATGATGTCCGCCTTTGCCGATTCGAGTATCCGGTTGATCGTGATTCTTATTAGCCGGGGTCAATTTAATTCACTTACGTTAATGGAGGACTTATCGCGCATAACGTTAGTCCGCGCTTATCCGCTAATCCCAGATAACATCTTTCGCGAGCATTATGCTCGCATTTTTTGCGAACATCTATCGCGTTTTTACATCTCGAATCTTTGTCCTGGAAAGCATTGGGCAACGCGCGCTGGAGAACGACTGGCGCTGCGGATTAAGCGTAATTAGTATGGAAATCGCTATTACCTAGCATATAGCATTATCGTTATTATACTCCGCGATTTATGAATAATAAGTCGGGCATAAATTGAAACGTTCGTCTATGGCACGCGTGGGTCGGCGTCTATGCGACATTTAGCCATTATCTTACCTCCGTATCGCTTTCACTCAGTCCGATTAATACCAGATTTTTTCTCCCGTAAATCACGCCCAGGGTTTCTAAATCCTGGAGAACGATCTCGATGAACCTGAATTTGCAAAGGCGTGAATTTCGAAAGAAGTCCCGCTTCGATAATTCGCGTTAGGCCAAAGTTTCTGTATTCCTTCGAATTTATGAAAGCCAGAGGTCAGATTAAATTGATACGTTTAAGGGATGCTTCTCCATCCGGATGACGTTCGATCGTGATGCTGGCGAATAATGATCAACGCTTCACCGATCACGGACGACGCGACGTTGCGACAAGAAGTATTCTTCGGTATTATAAAACACTTCATAATCCGTGTCTCCTGACGTGGGTGTAATTGGTCTCCGTAACGTTACGTCCCATTTTATGTCGCAACAACTCTCCCAGATGTGTTTACCTGAGTGGATAAAGCGTATGAAAGTGTTATAATATCGGGAAGTGAGCGACCCGGTAAAGTTTAATTGCCCAATAAAAGGAGGGCGCCGATGTGGTTTATTGGAGACACTGGTTATACGAGAGGCTTTATCGCACTACTGTTACTCCCCTCGCGTTCATCCCGCGCGTGGAGCGCCTAAATGTGTTGCCGATAAATACGTTTTTATCATGGAATTTTAAGCGATCACGCGTATTGAATACATGCGTTATTAAATATTTAGATCTTTATTAGAGAAATTGGAAAAACCTGAGTGTCTCTATAGAAATACTTTGACTAACCTAAGCTGGAGGTGGATACTCCATTGCAGGACTGTCATTTTCAAACGCTAAGATATCTTATATTCGAACATTGAACACTTCACGGTGGTACTTATTTGTAGGAAATCTTGGTAAGATTCCTCAGATGTACTAAGTTCTTACTTTTCAATGTTTTAAACGTTTCAATATTCAAAATGTTTTGAAACGAACATACTTTTTTAATATCATAACAAAAAGAAAAAAAGGCGAGGGTGCTATATTAACGTTGTATATCAAATTTACTATACGCGGGTGTTAGCTCTGAAAATTCCAACGACGATTAATTTGAAAAAAGCAATTATTTATTAAGTAAGAAAATTAGTTAAAATAAAGTACTATGAAAATTTCGAACAGTAGTAGTGTTTCTAGGGAGTACCAAAACCAAGGTCCTCTTTTTTGCCGGTTCAAATGCCACGTACGCGTAGTTCCCCGTCTGTTTAACGAGGCCCTCAAAATTCTTGCTGTGCCCTTACGTCAAGGCGCCGCATTACACCCACAATCAACTAGTTTAGCTAGGCCTGCTGTTTGCAGGCCACTTCAGTTCTTCCGCGGTGCGCCTGCTGTACCACGAGCCTCGATCCTTATCGCGCTGTGGTAACCTGGCTTCGAAAATCGGTCAAGTGTCGGCGGAGGAGATCTCGTTCGGTCGTAGTGCGTGAGAAAATGAGGTATTACTCAAATATCTCGCGCACGGTTTGCTCGTCCGCTAATCGTGCTCGAAAGTACACGCGTATAAACCTGAGAAAAGTCGGACTTCTGGAACTACGCTTATAGAGTGGATAGAGGCTTGGACTTTCACGCAGATGGTCTGAGGTTGAGATTTCCTCCAGCATAATTTTCCACACATGTATTCGGTAGTTAGGTATTTATCTTAAAATAGTAGATTTAGAATTTGGTGCTGCAAATCGGATAAAAAAAATTGTTTATTTTGTTGAAACGTTATGCTCGATCGAGGCTAGTGATTTACGCGAACGTACTTTTTTTGTCTTTCCGTCTAAAAATTGAACATTGGATCGAAATCCAACGTTGATATTAGACAGGACGAGTGTGATCTTCTAATCGCCTTCTGATTGTACGAATATGGAAGAATTGTTACACAAGAACTTCTCTTCGGTTCTGAAAGAACAAGCTGGAATGCTTGCAAAATGCCTGCAAGCCGTAGGCTCGTTGGCATACCATGGATAACAGCGGTGGGAATCTCAAAAGCATTATTCATTAAATTCTGTTTCTAATGTGCAACATTCTCTGCATTCAATACTCATAACGGGCAAGGTGTGCTGTTTAGAGGTGCTAAAGTTCACGGTACTTATTGCAACGAAGTATTTGCTGTTTATATTCCTAAGACACGTTCCAATTCCTAAGGCAGCTAGAAAACATTTTCCGCGTCAAATTTATCTCAGATAATTTAATATAAAGATACTCACTGAACGTAATAATAAAAGGATTTTCTGTCCAATTCAGAATTTTCCAAAATCTTATTTTTCTACCCAGAATATATTTTACGTATAATTTTGTGTAACAACGAGGAGCGACTTATAAATTAGAATTGGCTTCGCGAGTATTATTCGATTTTCACGATGTTCGTATCGGTAGTTTTGCAAAATGCTTTAACTTTGTTAATAGATCCGCCACACCTTGCAGATCCATCGGTATGCATGCGAGATTCTGCCGTCAGCAGTCGTTAAATTATTGTCTATCGTCGCAGGAAATATTTCAGATATTCGCCTTTACGGCCGATGCGAATCCCTCGTAAATCCAGAGCAGTACGGACTATGAGGATTAAGCGCGGTTAATTGCGACCGGTCGGACCATAGTAACGATTATTGTCATTGCGCTCGTCGCTATTATGACGTGCTGGCGCGTTAAAGGGAGCAACAAATTACACGGAGAACCGCAGTACGGTAATACAAATTATACTTAATAGTGCAACCGGTGCTACGCACCATCGATCTCGGTCACTCAACGCTTTGCCGTAGGAATTCGATCTGTAAGTCGTACTACTCGGACGATCATCGAAGAAGCGTTCGCCCTCCTTTTGAAATGTCGAATACTACGGATCTCCTATATGCCAAAAGACTTGAATTTGGATTTCTTAATGGCAGCATCGGAGTAAACTCACGAGTAAGTCTTTTAAGCGCAAGTGAATAAGAATTTTCATGCAAAAATCAGGAAATCTATCTAAATCTATCTATTACGATCACACGACGAGAATCAGCCATCGTAAAAATGTACGAGATATAAGACGAATAATATATCATAATAACCGTACATTAATTTGAGAAAGAGAACAATTAAATTGAAAATACGTTTAAAACAGATTTACCCCCACGATAAATATAATATATGTTATATACGTTTACATATCATGTAAACTATTCTTGATATCATAATAAAAACTAGATTGCAGTTCAAGATCTTTTTTTATACACGCTATGCTATCATACGTATCAATATCACATATTTATTCCTCGACGCATTAAGAGAGATCAAGAGCCAGCGGGCTCAACAAAAATTGACGAAACCTACGCATTAAACGCAAACAAGTCCAAACAAAATCCGCGGGGTGTAAAGTCGCGAAGGCGAAAGGACGCGATCGTAAATTCTCCCTCGGCCTTTCATCCAAAGGACGTCGATGGACCGTGGTTAACTCGGTTGCGCGGAGGGAAAATTACGTGGAGGCAGTGGGCAAAACCTCGTGCGAAACATTCGTTAACATTCCCAGCACGCCGTAATGATCCTCGGGTAAGAAGCGACGCTGCGGCATTCGCCGGGTACGTACTAATCTCGGCTTAATAGCGCGTTAGAAAATTAATAGAACGGGCCAGGGCGTACCGCGAACGTACAGAGTAGCGCTGACCGATAGACAAGCAAAAAGCAACGGGCTACCTTAGGCCAGCATCTTGCTACGAAGTGAAACGCGAACGACGATTTACCGTGGTTGACTCACGGCCAGAACTCGCTACCAGTATTATTTATTGGGTTGAGGAATTCTCGCCGTTATCGCGTTTTATTATTTTTCTACCTCTTCTTATATACTTATTATTGCGCCGCGACAAAAAAAGAGACGCTTGAAAAGAGCACGAGCTTATACCTCAACCCGATAATATAAATGCGCGGTCTTAACGAGCAGCTGTTGGAAGGAGGAATGTATTTAATGGTAGGGAGAAGGAGAACTAATTTGGCGTACACGTGACGTTTCGCCTCGGCCGTGAGCAATTCAGGTATATTATAAAGTCCACGATAATTGTAAGAGACATGCGGAAGATTATTATGAACTTAGAGATCTAGTAATATTAGATTAGATTGAATAATAAGTCGGGCATGAGAGAAGCAAAGTCGGGGGGTGGACGAAAGAAGGCTGAGTGAACGATATGATGGTTGAAGGGTGAATCGTGTATGAGAGTAAATACTTGATAAGTTGGGATTATGATCGCGAATTAAGCGGCGGATTAGGATCTCAAAGGTACGATGTTACGAACTATCTGCCGGGAGAATCGTTAATTAACACCTCGCGAGGGACTTATCTCGGTTTATTAACGATCGATCGAAAGCCGCGACGGTGCTGAGTGCACGTCGAAGCTGAACGTTCGCTGGGAGTTCTAGAAAGTTATAAAGCGCGATCGTACTGTAATGGTGATTTATAGTTTAGTTGTCACGACTTAAGGACTTGGAAATTACAGTGTGCGCTACCGCGAAGAAAAGTCAAATACCGACGATTCTTCGTGCGTAAAGTTTGTAATCGATATTGCAGGATATCTTTAAGAAGCATAGCGTTCACTGCCTGAAAAAGATCGAGCTTTATTTTTTTGCTTTTTAGTGCCCTGTTTTCAAACGTGTATCACGTCAGACTATATTAGAACTTTCAAAGAATGTCAGATATTATCGTATAAAATATCACAGACACGATAGTCGTGATCGAAACGTAGGTTTTTAAATTATTATCGAATACAAGGGACAATATTATTTCCGTTTAGTACGATTTTCAGTCGCAAGTCTGCCCTAAAATCTTCTTCCAGATAAACACAACTCGCAAGTTGGATCGAAATTGCGGCATAAACTGTCCCTCGTAAAATCGGGACGAAAATATATCGTTATCGACGGGATCTACAAGCGGGCTCGGTGTTAACACGCAAAGAACATCGTCCTACGTCGCATAAATCCAGTAATGTCATCGAGTTTTCAGCGGCTCGGTTTTAAGATTCGAAACGGGCAGGATTATCGCCGGGCAAAAAGGAGCGGTAGAAAATGCGACCCATCATTAGACATTGGCCGCGGGAACACTTCGATCGGCCCGACGACGAGTGTCGGCTCGTAAGATAAGCGGATATAGCGATATGACAATTCGAACGATTTGTCAGCGAGAACTCTCGGCCTAAGTCCCATTTTCTTAATCCAGCGCGACGAAGGACCGCTTGTCAATATAGTCGCGTATTCTCAACCTTGTTCCCGCAACTCGGCAAAGGATGCCAGGATCGAAAGTCCACGATATTCCGCGGCGATGTGAATCATTTCGAAATCGTTGACAAACTTTCATAAAAATATCAAATTATATCTCCTCCTCTCGCCCACGGACTTATCTCATTGGCCTAAATTCTGGAAAAAATCACTTTGCTCCCTCGACAAACTTTCCTCGACTCTCAAACATATCGAAGAACGAAATATTCACAAGCCAACCAGATAGGCATCGTCTGGAAAGCAATCGTAAAATCCCAAAGGCCAACCGAGCATCCCCCGATTCCCTCGTTTTTAAGACCTCAACCGAAATCCTCGAGGAATTTGCATTTTCGATAAATCCTAGAGGACTGTAGAGCCTAACAAGCGACGCGAAGTGGAAGGGCGCCGTCCCAATTATTTTCCTCTCTCGACAGATCGTAACGTCGGTAGGTGAGATGGAAAGCCATGAATATTCAGCCACGATCGATGCTCCCGAGGAGAAGCGATGTCCCACGCATAGGGCCGCGACGTGGCTATCGTTCGAGGGGGGCCAGGGGGCCCTAGGAAGTCCCAAAATCGTGATCGGTCACGCGCGAGGCCCGAAAACGTAGGCGAAGCCGGACGTTATTTCGGCATCAACGTCGCCAGGGGCCCAGAAAAAGCTGGCCGCGTGGGCGAGCCTTCGGGAACAGCCGAGCAATTCCGAAATCGACTTTTCGACTTACAAAACGCACTGGTGGGCGAGCTGGGCCCGATCTGGGGACGGGACAACACGCGTATATCCGTGTTACTTATCATGGGCAAATCGAGCGCGTGGGCGATTACTTCCGGTCTAGCGATTCTACTGGATAGTGCAGAGACGATGGTGAGTGTCTCCCAGAAAACACCGATGCCGGATCTTTTCGCTCATTTTCAGGGCTAGGTTCATTGGACAAGATCACTCTTGGGAATGAGTTTGCTTTCAGCATTTTTCGGATCCTTCGATGATCCTTTTTTTTACAAATCGTGCGCGATGAAAGGAAACTGGTACGTGTGACCGTCCCAAAATTCACGCGAGAAGTAATTTTGATAGAAAACAGAGGTTTGTAATTAAGAATTGTACATTTTTTATCGATTCGTAAAGTATACAGTTTAACGTTATGTATGGAATAGCATATCGGAAAGGTGACCACTACTTTGTTCAAATTTTCGAATCTTTTGAGTTGAGCGGTTGAGAAAGTTAATCATCAAAATCGATAAGCTTATTCTACGATGTACGTTGATGCTTGTTTTTCTTTAACAGAATCTTCTTGTTTGCCAGTAGCAATTACAGATACTCATTCTTTGTCCCATCAAAATCAATAAAGCAGCAAGCGATCTTAGATGCGTTCGATATTGCTCATCATCTTCAAATAACGCACGAACCATTAGGAGTACCATGGTAGAGTAGAACAGATTTAAATCCACACGCTCATCGCCCATTTTTAAATCAACGAATACATTCGCGTTATCCCCAAGAACTTCGGTACAGCAGCTTTTCTAGACAAAATCTCTCCTCAAGGGGGAAGTTTCTTCGAGATGTCTCGGATATTTGAGATTTCCCACGCTAAGGCGATAGTAGGCCCACTTTTCGCGGTGAACAGTCCGAACATATGATCGCTTAAAATTCCGTCGGTGTACCACGGAAGTTCCAGCTCCCTCGGTGGTTTTTGGGCCCGATCGGGTAATCCCATCACGCGCCGTGTATTTCTTGCCTTCGCGTACCTTTTTCACGCCGCGCTCGACGACGATGGATAATCCTATCCTGGCGACACTTGCCCACCCGATGAGCTCCCGGTGGATTCACCGCCGTTGGATTTACGATTCTTCTTTACGAGCCGCTTTTAAAGTGGCCGCGGCTTTCCTTCCGGTTAAAAAGTCGCGCAAGAAGGACTATTTATACGACCATTAGCGTACAATCTTCGCCCGGCTTCTATAAATACGCGTCGCGATGCAGTAGTCTCGTTTCGTCATCTCCCCGACGACTCGTAAACTCTACGTGACAGTAAAACCTGGCTCTCGTCTCGGCGCTGTCTCATCTATTCTAACGCTGCGAGCGGATCCGTTGTGCCGTGTACGAGCCTTGCCTTTATAGCTGTGTACATCGGCGGATCAGCGTTGATTTCGCAAATTTCCCCCTTGTTCCACCTTGTAGAGCTACGCGCTGAACGAGAACCGTCGCTTTCTCATAAAGCAGATCTGCTCGAGGATCGATCTCGTCGCTCCTGGATTCTTCCACGGGATGCGCGTATTTTATACTCGCCAACGTGCAACTCTATTTAAAACCTGGATCCTGAGACAAATCGTAGGTTTTATTTTTCCAGGGTATGTACACGTGTATCGTAAGAGGAATCATTTGGTATCGATGTTAAATGACAGCTGAGAGGCTAAATGATCTTGAATTACGCGAAAGGTGTATCCGGCAGGGAATTATGTTCAAAAGTACAGCCAGGCGATGAAGATTGGAGAATTAAAAAGACGCCAGAATTAAAAACACTCCTCTCCGGCGCTCCATCTACTTTCGACCCCATTTCGCGGGCCCGCGCCATAAAGTCGTGGAAAAAGGCGGACTGTATTAAATCCAATTGATTTATAGGAGCCAAGCTGAAAGCCTGCTTAATGCTCGCACGTGGAAAACGGCGGATGTCGGTGGCAATCGTGTGCATATAAAAGACCTAACGCTCGTATGAATACAGGTTATAAAGGATAATTCTACCGCTAATGCAATTCTGGTTCGCGTGTCTGCACGTTCGTAATAACCGTTTGCATATTTTATTCCCGCTTCTCCCAACTCCGCGATAAAATTCAAGTGGCCGACTTGTCGCCAGTGGAGCGGATTGATGTAAGAGGATTTTCACGAGGAGGATGATGCAGATTCGTGCGCTGGCTCTTCCCCTCGTCGCACACCGACGACGATAAATCGTTAATGAACGTCTCACTTTCGCTCGTAACTTTCAGAGGACAGAGGGTAATTCGTAAAATACAAGTGCCTCTTTTTTCAATTACAATAGACAGACGTGTCGTTCGATATTGTTACGTACAGCACGTTCGCGAATACCATTGGTCCGCGATGATCGTCCATTCGTAATGCGTATTTGCATATTTGTTCCTGATCCAAGTCTTTTCATCTCCTGATAAGAATCGGCCTACCCACGTATTACGAGTGGGCTATGCCGAGGTAAGAGGATTTTCATCGAGGAATATAACGTCCGGCAGACCTCAAGGCTCTCTTCCAATGATCATAGGCACGCGCCTCGCCTCCCTCTCCGCCCGGTGATGACTTTCGATCCTGGTTACGAGGCACGGAGAGGCGTAGGGCCCGGAGAGTTACAGCCTCTGGATACCTTAAACTCTCACATCGCGTTCCCTTGATTAAAGTTTTTCAGGGGGTAATAAGAAAGCTAATCATGCTAATGAGATCGTTAACCGTGGCTAACGAACCGAATACTCGCATTATCATATTCATGCCTCGCGGTATTGCGTCCACGTCGTTTTGTAGGTTCGATCGGGATTTCATCTCGCGCTGCTCGACGAGGATGGCGTTTGCAGAAGCTCGTTTTTAATGCGAAATGATACGTCAAAGGCGCGACGACGCAGAACGACGGGCAGGATGAAATCATGTTCTAGCTCATTCGGGCAATTACCGATCGGGCAAAAAATCCATGACTGTAAATGATTACCGTGCGATTACGGCTCGTTATCACTCGTGCGCGGTAGAGCATACGACGTAATCGGAGACAGGCGTCTACCGATGTCGTACCATCTCTTTCTCATGGAATCGAAATATTGAGGAAAATGATTTCTTTTCACCTAGTACATCGACTCGATGAGTACTTTATTTAGTTTCTGATGATAAAAATTATTAGGTTACGTATTCAGCTCTAGTATCAGAGACGCCTACATTCACAGAGAGGAAACGACTGAACTCGCATCATAGATTATTTAGACACAATCTTGAGACAAAGAAAATCTGTTACAATAGACTTCAACGCGTGCATATAGCTATCAGATAGTCTCCTATTCTCGTTACATTACACGATCTCGAAACGTCTCCGTTAGACCCCAGTTTCGTCCGGCACGCTATCGAAAAGAACCGCGTATTCGGAAGTGACGTATCAGAGCGAAGTGGCAAAGGCGCGTCCGGCGAGGAGAGACGAACGAAATCGTGTCAGGGCTCGTTTAGGCAAATACCGGTCGGACAAAAAATCCGCGGCTGTAAACCACTCTACGGTACGCAACGGCTCGTTATCAATCGTGCGCGGTAGACCATACGAGCTGACTCGGGGCACGCGCCTGGCGGGGTCGTAGGCCGCCCCACCCCATCGCCTCTCTCCGTGCCTCTTTGGGGGAAGAGAGGCAGAGAGTGAGGGAGAGAGGGAGAGAGGCAGAGAGGTACGTTGGAAGGAGAGAGAAGGAAGAGACTCCACCCCACCCTCGCGAAGCGTCGAACGGGGCCCGCGGGCCCAGTCCTCCCACTCGGCGCTGGCCCTTCTCCCTCCTCGAACCGCTCGTCCCCCACGGGCCCGCGGTCGCCGTGAGGCTGCGCTCTCCCCCCCTCTCCCGATGCACCTCTCCCCCTCCCCCCCTCGCGCCCCCTCCCTCGCTCTTCTCGCTTCGGCCTACCGTCCGTACCTCGTCGCGCCTCATCTCCCTTCGCGGCCCCTTTCTCCTCCTTTCGCCTCCCCTCCCCCGGCGCGCCATGCGGCCCACACGCGCGCGCGGATCGCGTAAACACGCGCCAGCGCGCACACCTACGCTCGGTGGGAGCGAGAGGGCACCGCCGCGGGAGGGAGAGAGGGAAGGAGAGTGGGACCCTGGGCGAGGGAGGGAGGGCGACGGGAGTAGGTCCTACCTCCTGCAGGGGACCGTGTCACGTGGCCCCCAGGCCGCAGCGGCACGCAGCAGCGCGCGGCCTGTGCTCTCTCGTGAGCCGCGCACACAACACCAGTCAGAGACGAGCCAAGAGACCGGGCGCAGATCGCACTCTCTCCCAAGAACCGCGTGCTTTCTCCCTCCCTCCCTCTCTTTTTATCTTTCTCTCTACACCTCTCTCCGCCTCTCTCTCTCTCTCTCTCTCTTTCATTCTTTCGCTCTCTCCCTCTCTCTTTCTCTCTCTCTCTCTCTTTCTCCCGTCTCGCCCTCTTTCCCGTATCCTCCGGCCGCGCGATACGCGACGCACCACCGGGAAGCGCACCCCCGGCCTTCCCCTCGCGGCGCGAGCGTCGCCACGTGCACGCCCTCCAGTGCAGTGTGTATTTATAGTGAACGACCGACTCGTCCACGCGTGTGCCGTGTCATCCCGTGGAAAACCTCCGGCCACGGAGGGTGAGAGGCCCTCCCCCTCCCGGCGCCGCCCGCCCTGGAAAAAGTGACCGCGGCCGGGAAGGTGCGAGCCGCGTGCTCGCGCGCTGTGCACCGATGTTGTGTTATCGCCCCGTCCAACCGGGCCCGTGATCCCATGAGGCCGCCCTCGCAGAGATGCCGACAGGCGGCCCGCGACGCTCCGAGTCACCGCGGATCAAACTGAATGGTGCGCATACTTGACCCTCTTCCTCGAGGGGGATGTCGGCGCCTCTCTCGTCGCTCGTGCCACCATGAGACGCGCTCGCCCGGCCGGTCACCACCGGTATACCGGTTTGGCTCGCATCCGAGGGGATCGACACCGAGGATCGACGGCGCGATCCTCCTCCTAGGGCTCGTCGTCGCGGAAAGACTAGCAGCCCGGGGCGCGCCTGCTTTCCATCCGGTGCAAATCGAATTTGCATTCGCGGCCGGTCCGGGGAACGTGGCCGCGAGTCGACGTCTCGCCCGGTCTAACGAGATCGCCATTAGGTCCCTCGATCGGCCGGCCGATTGGCCGCATCGGCCCGATGACAGGTGCCACTTCCGTGTTCCCGTTACGTATCGAGAAGACCCGCGCCGGCCACCATCGCCGACGGGCCGGCCGATAAATTCTTCTCCGCGTGTGTCTCGTCCGTGCGAGCCTCGAGTAATCGGGAGATCCTTATCCTCGGCGGTGCGCATCGAACTTTCGAGCGAATCCTGTTAATGTTTATTTCGGTACACGGGGGCCTCTTATCGTATCGATAACCGCCGATCGGCTCGCCCGGAACCGCGATGGACGATCGAGATTGTCGTTGAGTATAACGAATAAGCGATCGCTCTTCCCAAACGAGCTCGTCGAAGTACCAAGTAAATCCCATTAACGTTCTTCCCCGAATACGCCTTATTACACGCTCGCTTTTATTGTAAAACACGCGTACCGGTGTTTAATGCCAGTCTCGACGAAGTATGCCGTAAAAGGTTATAACTGACCATCTTAACTTCTCTCGCGTCCCATCAAATACAAGCGCGACCGATGATCGGAGATGTAGTTACTACCAAACTTGACTTTCGTTAAGGAAAGCGCGCTTCGATGTGTAAAGTATATTATTTTAACACCGACTTAAAGTCACGTTCGATCGACGTAACTCCTCGTAAATCGTGTCGGTTGGAAGTACGACGAATAGGATCGTTACGCGCAAAATTGATTCTCATCTCCAAGAATGCCCGTCGGGATTTAGCGGGAACCCTGTCGAGGCTGATTCCGCAGGACTCGCGGCTTCTTATTGTATTGCCTCTCGAATCGCGCGTCAGAGAGCGATCCAGGACCGAGGATGTCCTCGCGCAGCGCCCATCCTCGTCGACGTGTGTGCGTAAGGTGGACAAAAATTTTTATGACGTTGTCGCCGTTAAGGTGGACGCTGTAAAAAGTGTGCATTAAAGCCCTGCTGTCCGTGCAAGCTCGTTAAAAAGCGCGCTAGTCCGGTGTGGTCCAGCTGTCAGGTCGGGACTCGTGTGATATCGGGCATCGAGGAGACGAGTTTCTCACCTCCACGAACCTCAGGCTGGACCCGGGGCATAATGGACTCGTTGCCTCGCAATGACGAGTCACAATCGTGGTGCGAATCCGCGACTAACCGAAACGAGTTTCGATCGTTGGGGAAATCGTGGTGTGAATCTAACGCGCGTGCGAGTTTCAGTGAATAGAGTCAAAGGAAGTTAAAGACGGATGTATAGTTCGATGGGTTAACCGAATAAAAGTGGAGAATTTTGCGAGAAAGATCAAAGTTCGAATCGTGCTTATTAATGTTTTTTATATACTCTATGTATATTACATACTAGGGTATTTGAAATTATATTGTTCGTTTGATCGCTATTGCTTAGTAGTAAATAATAGGAGCACCTCGTGTCGGTTTGATTCCAGTCCATTAGAATTGCTTCACTATCATTAGTACTCTGCCCTCCTTATAATGAGTATCATAATAACATTAAATAATAATTTCGACGAGTCTAGGTTCTTATTTTGGCCTTTATATAAGCTTCATCAGAGTTTCTTTCGTTACATAGTATATATAAAGACAAGTAATCGATATTAACATTGGTCCTTTCGAGTGACACACTCCGAGTCGAATATCCGACGTTATCTCTGGCCCGGAGACATACACGGAGTGCAAAGAGTTAACGATGTTGACAACCCGCGCCGCTTGCATTACCTCACTTTTCTCCTTATGTAAAATGGAGACATTGCGTGTACGAATGAAAAGTTACCCCGCCCACGTTCGCTCTCATCGGTACGTCGTACACGCTTTATGACGAAGATAAAGTTGCCTCTGAAATAAAAGAGTTCATTGCCGAGACCTAGGCCGAGTGACGCTGGCAGTCGAGGCTGAAAATCAAAACCGCCGAGCGAAAAAGCGATCGACTTTGACTCATCGAAGGGGATTACGAGGCAACGATCCAAATGGCATCCGTCGAAAACGGCCGTTCCAGGAGATAAGGACAGGGCGCGCGACGTGGATTTGCAAGGAAGACGAGACGCGAAGTTGCGTGCGTGTGCCCCGCGGACTTAATGAAGCGATTCCTATCGGTTGCGCGGAATCTGATAATTAAATCAACCACCGGGCCGCGCCGTCGGATATTAATTGAATCGCGATCGGATTCGATCTACCTCGTTTCGCAAACACGCCCGGCTGACCGCTCGTTCGCGATGGGTTATGACTTTGGCCCCTATCTCCCTTGAGTTCCACTGCTTGAATTCGCCGCGATGGGAGATCGTGCCGGCGATTGGACCCGATTCCGGTCTCTCGAACCCTCTTTATCGCGATCTATTTAATCCGCCAGTGGCGAATTTCGAGCAAAACGTCCTTGACTGTATTTAATTGGCTCTGTCTCGCGTGGAATTACCTCCTCGCCGGTATTTTCGGTTCCGCTCGCGGCCCGTCGCGCGACGGCGCAGCTTTGAGCCAGCCTTTTCGAAAGGCCTTTCAGCTTTGTACCGGTTGCAATTCGCTTATTCGATCGTATTACTCTTAATATGGATCTCCACCATTTCGATCTAAACTCGGAGTTTAATAAAGGATCGAAGTATTTAGTTCGCGATATACGTGTGCTATAGAAAGAAAAAAAAACTCGTGACCGCGAGTTAAAGTCGAGTGAGATAAATGTCTCACTGCGAAGGCCGTAATACATATATCGAGTTTCGTAAAGTTCAATTATTTTAAAGCGCACCACCAAAGTACGTACTATCAATAATGTCCGATTAATTTTCGTCTAACGCCAAAGAAATGCTCGATTCTCCACGATATCCCTTCGACGCTGTACGAATGGCGAATTTCCACTCGGTCCACCGTACGCAAGACCGTCCTTCTCCTCTCGACATAGCCGCGAATGTAACGCGTTAATGTAATCCGAATCTCGCTCGTAATTCTCCGAGCGAACAAGGTAATCCTTGGCCGGGGACAAGTTGTTTTCTCTTCAAGTACAATGGATGTGATGAGTCAGTTAGCCCTATTATGCGCCGAAAATTCGAGAGAATCATTAATCTTCGATTAAGCTCCGTCCGGCGGGGAGGCGCGAGGCGAATCTCTGGTAGATAAAGATCGGCGACGTTAACGGGTTAAAAAGTGTCACAAATCGCGCTTCGTTTCCAGCGCCAGTCGTGCAACGCTCTCCGGGACTGAATTCTTACGAGAGCCGTAGTGAAAGATCGTGAAGATCGGCACGATCAGATAAGGATCGACGGTACTCGGGGGCTGATGGGTCCGTGACGACGAAAAGACTCTTTGGAAATGCGTGTCGAGGCCGAAGCCGCCGCCGGGGAGCCTCGTGGGAGGAGCCAAGCGATTCCTCGGCTGTACCAGGGGGGTCCCTTGCCTGATTTCTCTTTCGCAACCCCCTTCGCGTACCCGCCGCTGCCTTTTATCGGAAACGATTAAAACCGCCCGGATAAAACTGTCGCGTAAACCACAGCCGCTGTAAAAGAGCCGCGTCTCTCGAGCGATAATACAGCCCCGAGGCGCCTGCTTCGAGTTATTCGATACGGATTAATGGGAACCTGAGGAAAATTTGTCTATTTATCTAATATACATATACAAATCCATACATACATACATATATGTGTATATAATATAATATATACGCATATTATATGTATATATATATATATATATATATATATATATATATATGTATATGTATATATCGTGAAGAATAGACGAGAATTTTGAATCATTCCAGCTAAGTTTTATCCTCTTCTATCGCGATCAGATACGTAAACACAAGGAGCTATGGACCTATGTGGATCTGAGAATAGGTTTGTTCTTCGAGGCTGAGAAAGTTGTTGCGATAAACTCATAAGGGTAATATATATTACGATATTCTAAAAGCTGATTATAAAGTACTATTTATCACCGTTTGGTGAAGCGTCGATACGATAATTCCAAAAGCGATGGTGGACGTGCAGCGAAGCAAAATCGCCTCGTATGAACTCAAGGATCGGGGTCACAGGTCCATAGGCCCGTGGCGCTCGAAAACAATTCGATCACACGCCGCAAGGATAATCGCACGACTCCAACCGGGCGTAGGGTTCATAAATCTTCGGTGGCTTCTCTCAGCTCGTATCCCCCGGCGACAAAACTAACGAACGCGCGGCTAAAACGAAAACCGGCCAACGCGAAAATCGCTCGTCGGGCCGAGACGCAAATCCCAAATATTGTGAAACCACCGACGGACATTTTTTTTTTCCCTTTTTTTTCTCTTCTGCTACACACCGAAGGACCTCGCGGTCGGCACAAAAATGAGAAATAATAGAAGCTGGCAGGAGCGAAGTAAAGGCACCTCTTGCCTTGGCGCGTACGCTCCCCGCGCACCGCCACGTTAATTTCGTAACTTGATACGTCATTAAGGTAACAAATTGCGCTATTAACCCGGCCACGGTTAATTAGGCGAGGCGTTATAAATGGCAGAGAAGCACCGCAAATTAATCAGTGCTACGATCCGCCGATCGCGTCCGGCTCCTTGGTGCCCCCATCGCCGGTATTCGCCGTTAATAACGATAATTGCGATAAGTAACCTGGGAATGGAGATGAAACAATTTGGCGAATTGTACCGGCCGAAAGCGGCATTAACGAATGGCCCCTGGCAACGAGCCGGTTATAATAGTAATTACGCTAATCGCACGGCGTATGCCCGATCCTTGCGCGGATAACTCGGACGATCCCGATCGTAATTGCGCAATAGCGTCCGAAGACGAAATCGCCGCGATGATACTCGTTCGGAGCCACCTGGAAGGGCGAGCGATGATGAACGATCGAGGAAGTATCGTATGGATGCAAGGAGCGGCTATAAAGACGATCGAGGGTGATTGGAAAAGTATTTCGAGGAAACGCATTTTGATGGAAAATATTGCAAGGAGAAATGATTTGTTCATAGCCGTTAATGTGACGTAATATAAAGTTTCTCGGGCTGGAAGGGTTTTGAAGGAGATACAAATGATTTTCTTTTTGCGAGTATTTTTAAATTGTAATTGACCGGTGTCGATCACTTCCAGCATCGGTTTTTTATTTTCAATTTTTTTCAACCGTGAAACGAAAAAGAGGAAAAAGTAGAAACAAGTAATATTCTCTCTCAATTCCAAATAATCCTCGTATTCCTAAGAATGCGTCCGTCTTACATCATATTCCTCGTCTCGACGATCTCTCGATGCACGAGAGACCGATTTCGATTAAATCGAGTACGCGGCTGGTAATACAACCGTGGATCATAAGAGGGTTAAGGTGGGCCTCCGATTCGCAAAATGCCATCGTCAAAACGTCAAACCGTTGACAAAGTGGCCTCCGAATCGGCAGCGCGGTGGGTGTCGATAAACATCGGCGGGTAATTACGCATGCACATAAGAATTAAATAGTAAATAACAATTTGGCGGGATTAAACGTGGGCGCTTATTTAGTGCGTAGAGTTCCGCGATGCGGGGCTTTAATAATTTCGGCGTTAATTAAGCGGGCCTGTGCGTGGGTGCCTCGGGCCGCCGAATGCGCCGAGAAGGTTCGAATACGTTTTGTCAACTTTCACTGGCTCCCTCTCCAGCCTCCGCTCGCGGCTCGCTTTAACGCTCCTCCGACGTTGGCTTCTGAAACGGCCCTAAATACGCCGGCACGGTAGCCAGGCTCGTTTCTCGTTAGGGAGTTAACGTACCGCGAAAAATTTAACGGATCGCGAGCGGTTTCGCGCCGGGGCGCTTTGATTTCGAAGCTTTGGATTTTCGACGTAATTTTACGACCTTCGTAACGCCGGCAGAACGATTCGGAGAAGCAATTCCAGCGCGATATTTTCTGCCCGTTAAAGCCCACACGTCCGGCGTGGGCTTCGCGATATCGGAATCGCGAAATAGAAACGCGGATAATTTAACTCTCTGGACGTTTCTGTATTTTTTTTCACCTCTTCTTTTTCTTTCTTTCCTTTTCTTTCTCTTTTTTTTTTGTCGAGAAACGCTCTTGCGCAATTAATCGATTCGAGCCGAGTTTCTTTCGCCCCGAGCGACTCGCGGGTTTTCGATTCCCGGAATGAATATAAAAATGCATACGGATTGCGCTTCGGTCACGGTAGGATATAAAACGTCCCGCATCGTCGCCTTTACACCTGGGCGATTCGCTCGACCGATATATTAGGGATATCCTCGTTATCTCGGGCTCGTTAATTCGAGGGGCCGATCGTCGAGTTAAGGCGGACATTTTCCAAGATCAGAAAAACGCCATTGCGCATGCGTCGCATTGCGAGCATCGCGCCCTGGCTTTGGCCGGATACGTTCGCGATCGTTTCATGAGCCAACACGCGAGATCTTAATCGCCAAGGATGTCCTTCGATTCCGTACCGACGAGGATCTCTCCCGAAAAAAGCTTCCGCGGCCGGTGCATCGGCGCCTCGCCCCATGCGAAATTCCAGTGGCGAGGCGCATCCCGGATGGCCCCTCGTCGTGCACGCGCGCAGTAAAATTTTTCGCCTTGCTTTCACTCCTCACGAATTTTTTTTCCGAATGAGTAGCCGCCGGTAAAGTGTGCCTCTCACGTTTTCGAAAGTTACAGCGCACACGCGCTCGGCCTGTCCTGGGCTCCTCGGCGAAGCCGTCGGTAATTTACCGTAATTTAGCGCCGATGGAAAAGAATCGGAGGCGCCCACGCGCCCTGCCAGTAAGAACGGCCGCCTCTCTCGGCCTCCCTCGAGATTCTATTAATTTGAGACGATTAGGCCGACCAAGCGCTCACGACTCTTCGCGCTAATTGCCCCGCGAGAAGGGTGGCCCGCCAGGAGGGGAGGGTCCCGGGGATAGGGGATTAATTAAATTGAATTAAGCTTAATTAGCCGTGACCGTGCGGACCGAGGTGGGAGCGCGTCGACGATGACTGCCCGTGGCGCTCTGGAGGAGAGGAATGGGATGGACGCTTAAGGTGGATCGGAACCGTCAAAGCCACGATCCGTGCGCGCAATGCTTTTCCTTCCCTCACCTCGCGGCCATATTCGCGTCTCTCTCGATTTCCTCGATTTCTCGACCATCGACTACCGGAGATGTCCCTCGGACTGACAGCCGCGGCCTAGGATTAGATTTCGAATCGCGCCCGACGTACGTGTCGGATGAAAGTCTCAGATAGGATGGATGAGATTTCGAGAAATTACTAATGAGGAAGGTGGACGCTCGCGGTGGGTGTCACGTATATGCCTCGCGCACAGGAGCGGTTTTACGTCGTGGAGAGGATTTACGAGAGTTTTTACTTTACGTGGCTGAAGAACATCGCCGCTTCGAGTGTCGCGGTGATTCCTGTACGATTCGCGAACTGGCGGGCCGTCGATTCTCTCGCGCTCGCTCGCCATTGCGCTCGAGGAGGATAATAGTTATAAAGTATTTGAGATCGCAGAATGTTGCCACGCCTTTGAAACGTCGCTTTCAGGCGTGAGTGGCGTAATCGTTACGCGTGTCAATATACCAACGGCTCGGTGAAACTTTACCCGAACTACGAAACGCAATCGTGATTTATAACGCGGCCCGGCGCAATTAATGTATTAAAAGTGAAATCAATTTTCAAGTACACACATTTAAGCCCCGCCGAGGAGAAAACGCGTGTGAAATTCAAACCAAACCGTCGAGGCGCAATTAAGACGGCGCTGAGTGAAAGTATTACGTCACCGTGGTCGATTGTTTAAACGCAACTCGCTAAATAACTTCCGACGAGGCCGAAATACAATTCGTGCGGAACATCGGGAAAACGTTGACGAGCCAGCGTCATTCTGAGAGGCACGAACGACGAGAGGAGCCAAGCGGAGGGTGCCATCGCGATAGCCAAGTATTGCGCGATAATGCACGATGCAAATGATAGAATTTTCGTGTAATTATAACTCCTGGAAAAATAGACGCAAATTAATAATTCGAACGTGTACTATTGTACAATACAAACACTGACATATTATACGTATAAATATGTAGTACATATGGAAGAATTCACGTGTTAATCATTATACGTGACATATATGTATACATATATACTACATATGGATGTATTTACATGTCGATCATTACGTAGTGTTTATTGATATATCAGAAGTATCGAAATAAAAAACGTGTTCTTCGATCAAACTGATTCTTCGTCGAGAAAAACTCGCGTATAGAATCTCTTTCTTCGAGAAACCAAAACGCCGCAATACTTGGTCCGTCGAGCATCGATCCTCGAAATGGTCGCGCCAAGTGGACGATCGATGCTCAAAACCTCCGAACGGTCGACTTGCAGGAACCGCCAATCTCAGGAGCGTCGATCCTCGTAAGAAGGGCTGGATCTGGAATAACGACAGTTCTCCGACGACGTTCGTTACCGGGAGAAGTGATTCTCTAGTCAGTGTTCTCTGAGAAACAAGTTCGACTGTGATAAACATGCGATTTGTGCTCGTGGAGGGACTTCAACGGAATCTCAGTGGCAGCGTGGTGCGCGATACGTCGAAGCACGCATGCTTCTTTGAGCGATTTCAAGGGAAGCGCAGTGAAGACGATCGGCGAAATAGTGACTTGGACGTCGATATAAAGTCTTAAACATAGTAATATATTTGCTCCCCCCTTGATAATAAAGAGGAGGTGTAATTTATTGTACGCGCATCATACACCATGGTTACCTTGGACACCGAGCAGAAGCCTGAAAGGCAGCACTGCGGCCGACGCATGTGCGCCATTTGCAGACGCATCAAACGAGATAAAGGTAATTAATGGCACGCTTTCTACTTTAAATGGAAAATAAATTATCGGATACCACGTAAAATATTCCGCCGCGCATCGTTTTTCGCGCCTTAAGGCCGAGGCAACGAAAGTGTCGCGATCCGCCTTCGCCATAAAACGTTATTAATCAAGGTATTATTGAGCGACGATGAAGTAAGACTTGGGCGCAACAACGAAATCCCATCGATGAACTTAATGCCGGAGAAATAAATTCCGTATGAAATTGTACAACGAAAATGTTGGCTTGACCCATTTGTAGCGATTAACTCGCTATCGCTTCTTCTTCGTAGCGTACGAAATAAAAAAATAAATAAATAGCCTTGAGGTTTTGCAAAGTGGAGAAACTGCTGTAAAAATTCGAGGTGTAATTAGCGCGGCTTCGTATTTTATTACTCGACATTGATGCGACGAGTGAAATGCTGGAAATTCTATTGCTTTTGTTGGATAACATGCGGTACAGAAGATTTCTCGTACTTGCGTACCTTTTTCGCTTAATCCAACACGATGAAATGGGGGGGGGGGGGGGGTAGCGTGCAATTTGAAGGAGCAATTCGCAATAACCTTTTCTCGTGCATCCGTGTGCAGGATAATGGCGGATCTAAAATACAAGACTTGCGGAAAATCGAAAAAAAGTATAACGCGTCGGTTAGCAGCCACTTACTACCTACTTATCGTGCCAAACACTCCCCATGGTTGCTTATGGAATTTTAAGAGACTTCATTAGAGCGGTTAATTATCCTTATCTTCTCCCGCGATTATTCGTAGTACGTTTCGTGGAGGCGACTCGGTTGAAGAGCAAAAATGAAATGCGTGACAGAACTCCTCGCGCAATTTACGTAACGAAGAGAGCGCGCCTGTCCTTCTTACCCCATGCTCCGGGCATTATTATATTTTCCGTGTTGAATCGTGCGTCCACCTGTCAGCACTTACCATAATTACGCACGATGAAGGTGTACCGTGAAATACACTCGGCGACAAAAGTGCCCTTTCGCGGAAAGCATTTATTCCGCGCAAATTACAGCTCCTATTAACCTCCAATTAACGCGAATCGCAGTTTTGCCCGAGTCTTTCGCAATTTCATAACTTCGCTTTTATAGTCAACTGGTCTCATTTCTCCTATTAGAAATAAATTAAACTCCCCCCGTCTTCTAAACATAAGAATCTCATAAAGACTTTCCTGAAATACAAAACATCAGTCTTATATCGCATATATTATATCCAAATATACTTCAAAGATACAGACAATATCGAAGACTAATTATACACCTTGTATTTTCCTCTCACTTAAAATATGCACTTACTTTTAGAGCTGTAATAAGACAGGTAATAATCTACGGTGGAACATGCGGATGCTTTCGAGTCGATTTCACGTATTTCCGAAAAGGGATCTACCAGGGTATCGCTAATCTCGACGAAATCTATCATCTTCGATCGCTCCGAGGGCCAGTTCCGAACGGAAATCGGGATAGGAGGGAAAAAGGGAAGAAGAGCCGCGGGTTGCTGCCGGATTACACACATTAAGGAGTTACGAATGTATTCCGGGTGGATTCGAAACTGGTTCGTCCTCGTTCGCACTCTGACGTCCCCTCGCGTCCTCGTTGTTTCATGCAAATCGCTCGTTAGTCGAAACACCTGAAATTCCTGTGTGGGACGCATACATTGTCTTCGAGCAGAGCCGCGCTCCATGGATTATTCATTCCCATATGCGCATTCGTGTTAAACTGACAGACTGGCCAGGCGATGAAGAAAGAGGGTGGACCTTTCCTTCGCAGGATAACGATTCTCCATTGCGCGAAACCGACGCTCGTATCGTGGAAAATTTATACCCATGGCCGGCGCCGCCATCAAAAAGCCGCTCCCGCGTAACGTCATTTTCGACCGCCTCAACGCGCTCGAAAAATTTCGCAAGACGCTGCAATCGCCGCGATGCTCAAAGCGTCGGCACGTCCGTTTTACAAGGCGCTCCAACCTTCGGAATAAAAATATATTACGGACCGCGCGGCACCCACGTCGATATTCAAATCGAGTACGCGCCTTAGGTCGTACCAGCGCATTCGAGATAAAGGAATTCGCTTCTGGTTTTACCGCGTTTCGTTCGTTTCGCGGAAGCCGATCGGCTAAGGACGCGCTCGAGATCGCGATGCCGATCGGTTTTCGTCAACGATGAATGCTTCCTCGATCAAATCACACGGTGAATATAGATTTCAAGAGGCTGAAGGAGGAATTTATAAATCGTTGCTGGCATATTCGATGTATTCCTCGTTTATATTTCATCGAGATATCGTTCGTCGTATTCCAGCGGTTCGACAGACGAGCCTGGTTTAACACTGGAACTACCAAACCGGTCAAACTGACTGGTCGGTCGTTTCTTTAATAAATCGTAGTACTTTATAAGGATGTATTTTTTGAGATTTTCCATGATTTTCGTGCAGTATTTAGATCATCGTTTTGATTTACCGAAATTTCCTCTTACTCTCCCCTTTTTTTGAAAGATGCACGTGGTATTCTAAACATGCTCAGAAAGTGGCTGGTGGTTCTGGTGTTAAGTAGAATAGGTCATTGGGTTCCATCGAATATTTCGAACATAAGGAGCGGAAATTACGTAGCCTGTCGGCATAGGAAAGCCGAAAAACCAGTAGCCTCTTCGAAACTGGCCGGGGCGCTTTCAAAATCGCGCCGTGTCATGAATGGCCGAGGATTTCATTCATCCACGATATGCATATCTCCCGTGCGCCGTCGGCGTACTCTAACCGATGGATATCGTCGATTTCACCGACCAACTTCATTCATCGACATCTCGCCTAGCTCGTTACGGCCCACGCGTGCCCTTCCTTCATTCACGAATTCCGTATGTTAAGTAGCCATTAAGGCTGAATTTCGATTTACGTAAAAAGCGCTTAGCCACACGACGCCCGCAGCCTTGACGCTCCCTTCTCGTAGGAAATACGTGGGTATCGCCTACGAAAGAAGTCGGCCGCGAGAGCCCTTCGAAGTTCCTCAGAGCCCAGAGGTTGCGTGCGTTACTATTATCCCTTTCCCGGCTCGTAACTCGCGAACCTCGCTCCATGTCCAGACGATTGTGGTAGGCAAACGAATCGCGGCTCGATGATTATGACAAATCGCGTGGGTGGCTCTCCCCCTCGCTCGCTCGCCTCGACTCCGGGCTAACAGGAGTTTCAGCAACGACGCGGCGAATTACACGAGAGGACCGATGCCCAGTGACGAGTACCGATGCATCATCGGCCGTCGCTCTCGGGTATCGCGTCGCTTCGACGCGAAGCGGTACAGCGAAGTGTTCCTCGCGTATCGCGATTGTGACGGAGTATGATTACGACCAGGATATTTCGCGCGTTCATTCTCCCCCTGATAAAAGCGATGTACCTTACGGTATTAACCCCTTGCACTACTTTGACGAGTCTGACTCGAGATGAAGATTTTGCGCCGAAATTGAATATCACGAGTTGGACTCGTTGCTACGATTCACGAGATGAAAATTTTGTGCCAAATATGAATATCGCGAGTTAGACTCGTGATCGGCGTTTCCTGCCAAATATGAATATAACGAGTCAGACTCGTGATCTTAATCTCGGGCCAGATATGATTATCTCTAATGGGATTCTGTGTCTCCGTATAGGCCACGTGTTGCCTAGGAGATACTATTGCATTCCCTTAAAAGTTTTTGATCCAAGTTCATTTGAATTGGCAAAGAATTCTATCCCCTGAAGTAAATACGGGCGGGTCTATGTAACTCAGTCGTAAGGTGTAGCGTTTCAAATTGCGCCACTTGAGCCCGAGTCCTTCCGCGATTATTCCGGCGGACGAGTTTGGCTTTTTTTGAGTTTCGGTGTAGTGCAAGGGGTTAAGTACGAAGACGCAGCGGTGAGAAGAAGCGACATCGAACATCCCCTTGCGTCGCTTAGCTTTCGTTTATAATCCAACGACAAAATCCCCGCGCGACTTCGTCTCTCTCCTCTTCCGTACAGTCGATCGTTATCCAGGCGTCTCGAGTGAAACGTCGATCGTTTTCCGGCAAATCGGGGGAATCGAGGACGATCGAATCGGCGATTCCCCTCGCCGTCGCTTCGGGGATTCCCGCTCGCCTCTCCTCCGCGAAATAACGAGCCGGCTGACCCTTGAGACCCGGTAAAGGGCGCTTTCGAAATCGCATAATCTCGGTGAATGGCCGGCGGTTTCATTCATCCACGTCGCCCGTGCCTCCGCGAAGCGACGTGTAATCGCGGCCCGAGCGGCGCGCACGTTCGATTTCACGAGCAACCTTGCTCTATGCCTAGGCAGTTATGGCAGGCGTGACTAGGCCGGAGGTCCCGATTATGATAAAGCGCGTGGGCGAGCCCACGCTCGCCCTTCGCTTCGTTCATTCATAAATTCAACTCTCACCGCGCGGCGCGTGCTCGGGAGAGAAAGAGAGCGAAGGAGAGACGGCAGGCGCGCGCGCGCGCGCGTGTCTTTAGGTGGCCTCTCCTCTTGCACCTTCCTGATGCGCCTCTTCCGCGATGTCTCCGCCCATCCTCCTCGAATATTCCGCTGGAATCGTTGCCAGCCGCGAGAGGGATATGGGGAGGGTTCTTACGAGTTTCTGGCCTTGTGGATTCTAAGACCGTCGCGGAGAGATCGCGGTGGTCGCTGGTCTGGAGGCTTTGTAGAATCGAGTCGGAGGATGAAAATCCGTTGGCGATGCGAAAGTGTACACTGCAATCGCTGGTTGGGTATTGGTAAGTGTAGGAGAAAGAGTTTTGAACGATGTGGTAACCGTAGTGAACTGTCGTTATTACTTTTAGGAGAAAGAGGGAAAATAATTATATAATGGACACACAGGGAGGTTTGCGTTTCTTTCTTATTCATTGATAAACGTACAGCATATATGTACACCTTATGATTATAGCAAAGAAGAGGTACGTCGAGTTTTATAGCCCGCGTTATTCGTATCCATTGACACCATGTATGCTACTATCTCCAGTTTCGAGCAGGCCGCGAAGTAGAGCAGAAGAATGACCGGAGCCGAGGGATTAACGGATCGGCGATCGAGAGTAAAACGCCGTAATCACTGCCGAGTGTACTGCGAGTACATAAAACGAACGAAACGTCGCGCAAAGATTCATGGAGGAGCGCGGGCCACTCCATCACCGAATCGCGGAGCGCCTTTCTCTCAAGCCTCGAGCCCGTGCCGCAAATCGAAGAGTCGCTCTCCATCGTCCCTCCGGGCCACGCTCGAAGGTGCTCGAAGGACCTTCCACGTTTCCCTCGCAAACGACCCTTGATCGGTGCGCCTTTACCAGCACCGACTTTCACGGATCAAGGAGTAACCTCTTAAAAGCGTGTTGCAACCCCCTCCCCTGATGCGCGCGGGCATCCGCGATCGGGTCCCCTTACACACTTCTTCGCTTATCGACGGACTCTCGTTGCACGCACACGCGCGCACGCGCGGCACACGCACGGCACCGGCTACGTGGCGTGGCATCGCCTACGAGCGAAGCCGCCGGCAGGTTTCCAAAGCGGTCTCGGAATCGGCGGATGATTATGCGGACCGGTCTATTTCTAGAAGCGCGGAGTCGATGGACATACTAATTATTTTTTACCGACTCGTTACCACTCGTCTTTGGCAAGGGAGCACAGGGAGAGGGATAATAGAAGGGGGAGTGGAGGGACGGAGAGAAAAATAGCCCCGGCTGTCCTCGCGTTATCCGCGGTTAACGCGGTATAACGCAACCGGGTCTCCGCCGAGAGGAGGACGAACGATGTCGGTGGTGGCCGCGGAAGGGAGGAGGGAGAGAGAGAGAGAGAGAGAGAGAGATAGAGAGAGAAGACAAAAAGAGTGTCCGCGATACCTATGATCCGAGTATCGCAACCGGGTTTCCAGAGAGAAAGATAGTGGCAAAGGCGAAGAGGAGGAGGAGGAGGAGGAGGAGGAGGAGGAGGGCGCTGCGAGGGCGCAGGGAGGAGCGCAGGGAGGAGGGAGGGAGCGAGAGGGGGAGCTCGATGCCGGCGGGGAGAGAAAGGGAGAGAAACAATTGACATTCTACGCGCACGTTCGATCGAGTTGAGGAACGCGGAGGCGAGGAAGGGTCGATGAAGAAGGGGTTGAGTGGCGAAGGGGGCTGGGGGGAGTGGATGCACGTTGGCATGCACCTGTGCATTGCCGCCATATACGACTCGAAGTTATGGCGTTTTTCTCTACGCCAGGGACGATGTGTGCCTCGTACGTATACGATCGTATCTTAACCGGCGAAACCAACTCCATTTCTGGAGGGCCGGCCGCAAACCACGCTCGCGACTTCGGTCCGCGCCGAGGTAAATTAATTGTCCAACGGAGGTGTGCTCTACGCGCTGGCTCGCCGTGGAAAAGATGGCGCGTAACGCCGCTCGGGGGAGGGAAAGGAGGAAACGCGGGCAACGCCGGAGCTGGCTTTTGTGTTTATTAGACACGCCAAGTTGCCCACGCGGAGAGCCCGACGCCATTTTTCCACGTTGGACACGCACATCCGCGCGAACCTCGCGCCTCCTCGCATTGTTTTCGAGCCCGTGGAAATGGGGATCCCGCTCTCGATATGGTTTCCTCGGACCCATGAGAGAGGAATCGTCGCGAACGACCTACCTCGGTAGGAGCCAATCGGATTCCTACCAACGATCGACCGGTCGATCGATTCTTCGCCGGACTGCATCACCGCGATGTCTTCGATGCAGCTCGTTAAATACGTTTGATATCGCGCGTATAACGTTACCGATCATCCATGTTACCTCATCGGCCGTACGTTCTTCGGAACTTGCTCGCGTCCTGCAGGCTTCTACTCCAAGTCATCCTATCCACGATGCGGTTAATAATATGAGGGAAAATATAACAATGGTGCAGATACTCGAAGAACAACGATATAAAGCTACTCGCAATATCGAATATTACGTATACACTAAACACCAAATTACACAAATGGTTCGATATAAAAAAACAGTAATACTCTCCTTAACAATACTCTCTTACTCACATCCACCTTCCTTCCTTTATCCTCTACACGATAAAAAAAAAAAAAACCCTCGAATCGGAGAATCAACGCAACACCTCTATAAATACCATATCGGCCGCGTATCAACGCTGCCAAAGCCTCCATTCCCCCCGAACGTGCCAGTCCGCAACAGCGGCCGGCTGGCAAAGTATTTATCATGGAATTTGACAGAAGTCCATTGAGAAGGAATTCCGGGGCTTGGTGGGATCGCGGCTATAAAGCGCGTAGGGTCGTTAATAGCGGTCACGTGGCCGCCTCGATGCCACGTGTCCGCTTCTAACAAAGATCGGTCGCTTCGTGAACGGCAGCGACGCAAAGTGTGTCTACCTGGCGTGTGCCTCTTCCCGACGCCGAGGCCTGCCGCGCTAGTGGGTGTAACCAGTTTCCGTGGGTTTAGCTGTCAAACCCACGTGGGCCGCCCACGCAGCCCAGATATATTACTACGCCGTAAGAGAAAGAAGACGGCGGTGCAGAGGCAGCGCGCGGCCTGGCGCGGCGCGAGGCGGGAGGAGGAGGAGCGAGACGGACAGTGAGCGCGAAGGGACCCTTCAGGAATGAGAGATGCGGCTTGCGACACAGGAAACGGTTTCACCTGGAGGGATACGGCCAGCATCCACGTTGCGCTCTCCGCTGTGAGAGGTACCGGCGGGGCCTAAGTAGGCACGTGGGCGTACATGATGCATACAAAGGCGCTTTTGTGAAACGCGTTTTCCCCGACTTCGGCGGATGTCTCTTGGATAATTAAGAGACGCCTCGCGCACCGCTGAGAGGTTGCGTTAAATAAAGTGCTTCGACCGGTGGCCGACGTTCCTGGGCTTTGGATACTTTTTTCCGCGCTTTGTTTAGATCCGCGCCCATCGTTTAATCCTCCCTCTTCGAAGCGCGTCCCTCGAGCGTATTCCTGGAGGTTGCAGCTTGAGCATGCTCTTGGAGGTTGTAGCTTACACCTGGGTTGATTAAAGATTTTACGTGTACCTATATTGGCTTTGCGTGGAATTGAATTTTGGTACAAAGCGGCGTGTAGTGGGGAAGGGGGTATGTAAGGGAACGTGTAATTTTCGAACGGCCACCGGACGAGGTATATGCATTCATAATGTAACGTTTTACCGTCGTAATAATATGTTCGAATAAAATCCGGGGAATATTGAGTGGAGAAGATTTGAGGATGGAAAATTTGATTAATCTCGGATAGTCTGCGTTTACTTGAATAATAGTCTGAATCCTTCGGGATAAAAGTTCGAGGTGTGATAAATTGAGGATCGAATGCAACGACGGTACCGATATATCGGATATTAATCCACGTCGTGGATGATTCACTCGCTTGGCGTGCAAATGCGTAGCGTCGCGGATTTCGTAGAAATGTTCTGAACGATTAAAAAATGACGTCCTCGTAAGTTTGACGTAACGGGGAGACGAATTTATTTATATCCCGACGTCTCACTCTACGCCGGTGATTCAGATTGCACCTAAATCAGCGCGTTTATATTATAATACGGGCAAGTGCTTTTTTATGAGCTCTCATTCCGCGAATTTGGTAGAAGACGTAAATAAAATTCGCTCCGGAAACTAGCACGTGCGTTACTTTCCGGGCAAAGTGAGCAATTTGGATACGCGCCTCCGTCTTCCTGTCATCGTACGTGGTTCGTTTAAACGGCCCTTTTTGTGCCGGCCGATGTGGCATCCCGCTAAAGTGCCGATTTCCTGATCAATAAATCTAAAAAACGTATAACTTATGCCCGAGGTAATTGACCAGTAATTACGAAGTGAAAACGTTTCGGTAAATGCGAGGGGAGGTTTATATTTATTCATGCCGCGGTAACGTATAGCTGCATTGCATTTTCTGTTGATTCAGTTCTTGTAATTACTAATTAATATGCGTCGAGGCCGACTTTCGCCGTAAGAAGTCGTCTGCGGTGGCCGATGGCAGGTGCTCACCGCGTAAAAACGTTGATTTACCGGGACGATAGTCGAAACGGCAATACGCTTGAAACAATGCCAATGGCTCGAACTCGGTGTCAGCGCGGTTACACGTGTAGTAATTACCATAACACAGGTATCGGAGTTAGTTAAGCATTCTGTCCCGACGATTATTCGGTTGCTCTTCCATCACGGCCGATAGGAGTTACTTTGCCACGTAGAAAATTTCCATTTCGCGAAGAAGGACGGTCCGCTTTTACAGGGACAATCGTTCATTCGAGATTTTCAATCCTTCGGATAGAGCAGCGATAGTTGTATGGTGCGATAAAAGTACGAAATGCGTAACGAGGATGGTTGCTTATATCAAAAGTGATTTCGTTAATTTTTATATATATACATTCGTTCGTTGCATTTTTTCTTATATATTTACACGTATTTCTATTATTTGTATATTGCAGAACGAGATGCATTATTTTCCTCCTGATTTTTGTAACTCTATTTTATTCCATCATAGTATCATAAGCATATCTTTCAATTATACCAACATCTAAATGAATATTACGTACACAGTACACATGGAAAATTTGGCACACAGTCACGCTCACGCGAAAGCCGAGTCCATTCTCCTACGACACACGAGCCTCCATCCGACGAGCCTTAATTAAACCCTCGGCCAAAAAACGCGGAAGTATCGCCTCTCGCCTTCGCGAGAACCTACACGTTTTCGAGGAAAAACAAGAAGATATATACTTCCTAAAACATCTTCGCAAAAAGAGTATTTCAAGCGGGAAATCCGGCTGGTCGTAATTAACCGGCCGAAACGATTCGACGCGACATCGTTCATATAAAATAAGCGGGCGTGGAGGTGAAACGTTTATATATTCGGCGCGTGTTCGCCTTCCGAGAAGCGACATTCGGCGATCTTCAGCGCGGGGCGAATCTTATGGAAAGAAATAGGGAAAAGGGGAGAAAAAGTACGGCGCTGCGCGGAGCATCGAGCCTCTGGCTCCCGGGGAGGGGGGAAGAGTACACTCGCCGATTGATATAACGCCACGTTTTGCGTAATATACGCTCACTCGTAAAGCTCCCGGTGATTTATCCCGGTAAATAAATAGATTTCGGTGTTGTTAACCCCGTTTTTAGGAGGGAGGGCCCTGATCACGCGCGCGTCGCTCCGCCTCGGCCGCATGGCTGGCACATTGGTGCCCGCGCGCGCGCGCGCGCGCACTCGCGTGTGGTGCAACGTCCTGTGGGTCGAGGGAGGAGTGGAAAGAAACTGGCGTGAGATTAAAAATACTGGTCGAAGTTCCCCAAGGAAAGAGCTTAAGCGGAGCGAGGAGCGCCGGGGCCGAGGGACGAGGGGGAAAAAAAATATATGGGGAATCGTGATATTTAAGAATTTCGAGGTGAATTTATGTCCGCCAGACGCCGCGCCGATGTCTCTTAGGGCACGCAACGTCGAAAATGGTACGGATTCGGCGATGCTCGGAACGGATTACCCGCGGGCCGTTTTCACTCCCCGAATCGGCCTCTCGGGATCCCAGGATTAGCATCGGGATGCTTCGAGAGGCGCACGCTGCTTTTTGCTCCGACCGATTTCCCGAGCTTGAGGATTAATCGATGCTCGGCGCGCCTATGCGTTCAACAGCCTATTCCTTTTTCATACGAGAGATGCAACGGTGCGTTTCTTGAATATTGAGTGGAAGAAAGGATGAGATATTGTTTATCCTTATTTTTATTCTGAGTATACTCTGTGGAGCATCGCGCTTTTGATAGTGCAAGTCGTTCTTTCTGAAACTTGTAGTGAATATAGTGCTTTCGACTAAATGTTGCTTGGACAGGTCGAACGTATTGAAAAATGTGTCTCTAATTCTTAATAATTTTAATAGACATTTACCTGCGTTTTTGCGATTCATGAATCTCCACGCACCTTGTTCTCTACTAATTTCTCTGACTCGATCGCTCCATTAAGTGCTGCAAAACCGACCGTGTATAAGGTATTGATACATCGGAGTAAAACGTTTAAGTCGTGGCAGAACGCGTACTTAGCGCTTCCTATCTTGGAAACCTCGGTGCAGCGCCCTGATGTGTATCTCGCGATGTGTGCTTAACCGCGATGAGGACTCTTAGTCCGGGAAATTGGCTGCCGGTATTTTGCGAAAGAGGGAGTCTCGTGGAGGCCGAGGATTTACTAAAACGCCTATCTAGTAGAAGTACCGTGCAACGAACGCACCTCGTACGACGCAATTCGTTTTTCGTCTTAATCCAGTCGCACGGAGACGAGGCGCGCGTCGTCGCCCCGTGAGATGCACCCGCCATTCTCACGGAGCAGTGCGCTAGGTGAGCCATCGCCTGTGAAACAGGATGCGATTCGTGCTCCGCGCTCAGTTTTCTTTTTTAAGACCGCCATAAGTAAGCAGCTGCGCGATGATCTACGCCCGCAATATGCAGCATTCGTTTTTCTCACCCTCGAGTCGCAGAATTTCCTCAAATTTGACTCCCTGGAATCGCTCGACGACTCTACCTCGATTCCTTAACCCTCTGCGCTCCGAAGAGTTTTATTTCTTTCGCGAACAGGAACCCAGATTCGAATTTATGTTCGAGTTCTATTGCAAAGTATACATCGATGGAATGTTCGGAAGAGATATTTGTTCAGAACGGACAAACAAGAGAGCCGGACATTTATTGAATTCGAGTGTATGAAAGTTGTCGGTTGAGAAAAATACGCTGTCGAGCGACAATCAACATAGGAGCGCAAAGGGTTAATAAAACCAAGAAACGTTACTAAGAGCGACGAGAAACCAAATAATCGATGGTATCACGAAACATTCGTATTTCGCAGCGTCGGACTATCCGCGCCGTCGATTCTCTCGATCGTATCGCAATCGTTTCGAGGGCATTGGCGAGTCCCATTTTTATCCTACGCCTCGAAAAATCCTTGCTTCTTTACGGAGAGGAGAGGCGGTTGCGAAAGACAAGTGCGCACCTCGATTAGAAGGCGTAGCCGGTAGGCGGAGCGTGCTAATGCCGCGTTAAGCTCGCGTACCACTAAGTACACAAAGCGAATGTGGTACCGCGCGAGCACGAGCGGTATAAGTCACTTATAAGTGCGTGCAGCTTTGTATGCGTATCGCACGATCGGCGCATTAAACGGTGGTCTCTCGGTTCCCCCTGCTACTATCCTACGGACTACCCAGGGCCGTAGTTCAGTCGGAGAGGCGTATGTGGTAATCCGATGTGAGGAAAGAAGGCACGCGTTTCGATTTACTCCTATTCCGAACGTGCCGCGCTCGTAAAAGGTAACTCGAGATTACAAAGTACGTGGAAACATCACGTTCGGCCGGTTACAGCGTGGAATTCGTAGGCGATATGCTCCCGGCTACTCATATACCTCACGAAACTCCTTAACGACATGTATAATGCTCTTCGACGACGGTGGTACCTGATTTTTGTGGACGGCATACTAACGCAATAACGTATGGCTGGAGTTTGTAGAGTATTTTGTACTTCTTAGAAGCGCGTTAAGAGCACGAATATTGGGAAGAAACTGCATATATGTCGGATTTGCTGGGATTTAGGACTCGCATGGCGAGGTACGTCGTTGGAAGTAAATTTGCGAAAGGTATTATTAGATCGATCGGAGAGAAATGCGAGGGACTCGAGACTTGTGGGATGAATAAAATATCGATTCTGTCCGCGCAAAAACCTCGGGCCTCGCTGCGAGTGTTCACGTTTCCGCCTCCGATGCTTCTCCCGCTCTTTGACGCAAGTGCGTGCACACGGCCGCGTACTCTCCGCCCAGTTGTATACGCACTCGTCGGGAAACAATGGCGGGAAATGCGCCTCTGAAAAATTCAGCCTGCTGCCGATAAATTCACGATGGTTCGCAACGAATTCTAATTAGCGTTCTTATGACGTAGAATTATTTCCCCCCCGAGACATCGACCGTACGAAAAGGCCGCTCGAAGCTATTCAACGTCGAATTATCTTCGTAATTCTCGTGTGGCGTTGCTTAAAGAGACATCCATGAGTTTCAGCTGCGGAATTAATTATTTCGTACGATTGGAGAAATCCTTTGGTGATTTTTCATCGAGCAAATATCCAGATATTTGGATAATCAAAGGTGAGAATGGTTGGGTGTTGTGTGCATTTACTTATATTTTAGAGGCGCATCGATACATTGGTAAACGCGAATGGACATTGCATTAACGAGTTAATGTGCGAGGAGAGTTCCAAGTAATCCGTAAGTTTATTTGGCTTACCGAGTTCGGTATTTATCTGTTCCTATACTTTGTCAGGCCGCCACCATAATTCTATATGACTTATATTCCCGAGTTATTAATAGTGACCCTAAAACTTTACGTTACGACAATAATGTTTCAAAGCAAAACAGGCCAGGTCGGGAATTTCCCCTGTTATTTCAGAGTCTTCGCGTTACTTCATTATTACTCAGACCTCGCGGTTGTTTCAGAAAGCACCCCGTGCGTACTTCCCGTCATATAAAATATTTAGGAAGGAGTAAATCAGATTGAGCCCGGATAATTTATGCTCGAAAATAAACTCCTAAATACATTTTTCGAATATTTTTAGGCAGCAGTCGTTAGCTCTCGCGCAAAGATGTACTATGGTGTACATGACAATCCTCTTCGGTCGCACAAGGAGGGTTAAAATTCATCGACCAATGCCGGATAATCAAATTTCGATAGCGTCCCACAATTTCTTAAAAATCTCTCTCGATCAAATCCAACTGCAACCAATTATCCCCAGCAATTATCCGTCAAACTATATTAATACGATGCCCTTTCTCTGCACTCGCGAGCAACCTTCGATTTATACTTCGAGGATGTCGGGGGATATCACGCACCGTAGTAAAATTCCCTATAAATCACATCGGAAAACTTGCTTCGATACGCTCGGTCTCTATTTAAAGAGCGGGCGCTTTTCGGGGCGCTTGGCGGTGTTTACGTCGAGAAACGGGCCACGTAGGCGGAAGCGCGAGGAAAAAGAAAGAGTCCGCGGTGCTATTTTGAAAAAAATGTCAAGACGCGGTCGGCCGACAGGAAGGGAAAAGGCCGTCTTCCCGAGATTACGTTCGCGCCGGAGTGGAAACCGTCGGATCGAAGGTCGTAAAGCGCAAGAGGGAGAGAGGAAGGGCGAGGGGCGCCGAGGGAGGAGAGACAAGGGCTGATGCCGGTGATCTCTTGGCTTTATTTATACCCCGAGCCACCGTATTATTGGCTCACCCCCGCGACTCCGACGGACGAGAATGCGCGGCTAGCCTTCCTGTTTCGTTGCTTTCGTTCTGCGGCCGCGGCGAAACGAGCTTTCCAAATTACGTAAATAATGCGTCAGGCGTATGCGCGCCGGGCCGTGTTGGTGGCGCGCGTAAGTTCCTCGTCTATGACCCGGAAATCATTATCGCGCATTTAGTCTGCCGGCAGCGTACGTGGCAGGACAATGAATTAACGGCCCGAAAAATAAGCCTTTCGTCGTGCGAGCTTCCATTGGACGAGGCTAACTGGTTTCGTTAGCGAGAACACCGCGCACTGCGGTTCGAAAAAGTTCTCTTGGCTCGCGCTACTGGACTGGAATGAACAGGGGCAATTTTGAATACGTGGATACGATTACGGATTCAACGAGCGTGGGTTTGGTTATATTCGTTTAGGAGATAGGATAGATATTTGGACTTATGCTTGGTAAAGACGAGTTGGAATTTTAATTATTATTCTGGTCATTTTTTCGTGATATATGTGTGAATAACGAATTACGACATCTTTTGGGTTTCTCTCGATGTTGATGATTAAAGGAACGAGCTTCTGCTTATACGTAAGTGATGGTTAAATGTGTGCCCTTTAGCGTGCACTATCATAGGGTACCTTATACCACACTTTGCAAACTTTACGATATCGGACAAAATACCATATTTCGATCATCGTATACTCACTGCAACTATACATAATGATATTCTCTACCGAAGGAGCAAGTAGCAAATATTATAATAGAATATAGTATATATTCTTCGGTCCGCTGATTATATACGATATATAATCCAAGAATCCCCAGATCGCATCATTGCAAATAACTACCATCCTGAAAATACATAATCTCACAGCCTCAAATCTGACGTGACTCGTTAATCTCTTTATTACCCCACGATCATCCCTGTAATCCCAGGGTCGTAATTCCCCAAAGGTCCCGACCTGCGATCGGTGCTTCGCGTAACACGGAAACCGGAGACCCACCATTATCGGCGCAAAATTAATCTCGCAGTAGGTAACGGCCGTAATCGACGGGGCGTAAAAATGTCGATAGCCGGTTATTTTCGTGAGTCCAGCACTATTGTGAGGAACACATGGGGACTTTGTCCCGCGCGACGGGCCAGGCACTTACTCAATGACGCGTAAAACTGTCGGCGATGCTCCCTCGCCGCGTGCCTTCCGTGAAAAGCCACCGAGCGTGGCTACAATTTGTAAGATTAATCGGGGGACAGCGTCGAAAATTGGGGTCAAAAACGGGCGCGCCGCGCGTTGGAAACAAATTCACGAACCGGGGATATTTATGGGATCGGCGGAGAAATTCGGCCTCTTCCGGTACTCCTTAACACTTTAACGCGGCGCTTAGAATTCCAGCCGCTTTGATTTATCCGCACCGGCGGGCCGAGGTAAAAGAGGCGTGTAAGGAACCAGCCAGGCGGAAAGTCGTAAAAGAAGGGACAACTTTGGGGAGCGCTCGCCGCGGATCGAATCCCGGTGTCTTGCCAACGGCGACCAGATAACGATCGTTCGAAATTCGCCAAGGCGAGGGACGCATAAATACGCGCGGCGATGCCGAATTAACTTTATCGGCGCATTAAGTCGCTTGATCACGTAGGATGCTTTCTAGGACCGTTATTCATCGAGATATGCCTTAGCGCGCGAACTCGCCTGTTATTACTGTGGAATCGGCGATTAATACGGACGGAGATTATTTTAACGCACTCGCTATATGTACGAACGAATAACGATATCGTTTCGTCGCTGTAGGTTGGAAAGGTTTTTAGTCGTTTCGTTATTGTTACTTATGTATATATATAGTGACATAAAGAATAATACATTGCTCTAGAATAGTATATGTAGCATAGCGAATCGCGAGGAAAAGAATTTGACGCGTCGTATAGGCCGCAGGTGGCTTATCGATGCGAGCAGGAATCATTTCATAGGAATGTACCGTACAAAATTTGCAATTCTATACGTCGCGCTAATATCTTCGAGCGTGCCTGGGTCTTCGCGAAACGCATCGCCATTACAATAATATAACGTCTAAAGTCCCTTTTCGAATAGTGCCAAGTGGTCTTAATGAATCCTCAAATCATTCTGACAGCACGAGCACTCAAATCTCTACTCAAAATCGATAACCGCTTAATATTCCGAAAAGCTCACGACGCACAGTGAAAAACAGCAACGACGTAAAATAGCTATAAAATATTTCCAAAACACCTTTTCATTGTTCTCCATGTCAACCTAATTTACCACCTCGTTTAGATTACTCTCAAGTCGAATCGAGTTCATTACGACTTTGCGATCCGGATAAATTTCAGCCAGGAACACTGAAGATTCTGCGCGCCGCTTTGCCGATTCTCAGCACACTCGCGTGGTTAGCATTTCTCCTGGCCGGTTGACTTTTCGCGTTTTAAAATCCGCTTTAAAGACCCACTTCTTTGTCGCGTCCCACCGGGCCGTTCTTCCGCGCCTGAGGCGTGGATGAAGTGTTCCAGAAATGCGAAACATCGCTGGAATTCCCGAGCGCGCGGCCGGCGCCTCGAAACCGCCACGAGCCGCGAAGTCGTAACCTGTCGCGCCACCGGGTACATGGGACAGCTATGCACGTGCAGAACTATGCACGTGCGTCGTAACCCGGGAGAGAAGTTTCAGCGTTTGGCCCCGCGCACCGGTCGTTAGCATAAGTCTTTCTCTCCGCCGCTTCCTCATCGGCCCTTTGGGATACGTTTATCCGTTTCCCCGTTCAACACTTCGGCCGCCACGTCAGCCATATCTGGGTGAGATAAGAGAAAGGAGACTTCCTTTTTTTGCGATTAATTTTAAGTATCGAGTGGTAGTCGCTCGGTCTGGAACAGTATTGGTTTATCTATAACCGTGATATACTGATCCACGAAGGCTTTTTAATTGACCCACAGGTTTATTTTTATAAGCTTATCCGTTATATTATAAAAAGGGGAACAGCTGGTGTGATAATTCATGATATCATTCCATTGATATCAATTTTTCGACATCGATCTTCGTTTGTAGCTTTTTATTTACATGAGTGAAAGTTGTAAAACGAAAAGGAAACATATTCTTTTTGGAAGATTTTAATAATGAGAACCAAAAAAATGTCTAATGTCAAGTTTTCGTGCTTATAAATTTTTGGTGTTTCCAAATTGTTAGTACCCTTTCTATCCCCACATCCCAATCTTCCAAGGCACTGACTTAGTGATCCAGGAGTTAATATAAATAGAAAATGAACAAAATGTGCCCTATTTCTTAAAATGATTCGCCATCCCTGGTATAAGGTCTACTGTTAAACGTGCATTTCGAAGTACCAGTCACGTATCACGCGTAAAATTGTCCATCGGTGAGGTGCGAGATTAGGACTGAATAATTGTGCAGCACCGAAGTCCCTGGAATATAAATGATGCGTCAAATTACGTATGATACGTTGCTGATCGACGTCTTGGGGTTAACTGCGACTCACACGGCGCCAGTACTGATCTCCGTGAAATCGGCATGGCAGCCTTTGTAAAATATCACCTTTGCACCTTTCTCCGCCGGAATTTAAAAACCCGATATGTTCGTGTTTATCGGAGTCAATGGTGACGTAAGGAATGAAAGTTTTGGAGTTGCACCGGGAAGCTGTAGGTTTGCCTATCAGCCATCACCTCGCGATTGTTCTATGCGTCGCTTATAGTAAAGCTATACGCTCCGTAGCTACACTAGACGCTATGCGCTATTTTAGTAATGGCGAATCCGACTTGAATAATGTATCCTACAGTAATGCATCGGAATGAAATTAATATTGTGTAACATCGAAAGATAGAAGTTCTTAAAAGAACCTGATAGCGTAAATCTCTCTTCGAAGAGTACGCTTTTTATTCAATTTTCATACTATCGACCATTGAAAACTAATTAACAAATGTCGACACGGACCATATAACTCTTTACCTCTTCATTTCCATTTGTAAAGTTCAGCACGATATCTATATCTCTATTACAACCCGCGTTTATGTGAGATGGTCCGTACAACGGTTTTCAACCTATTTCACCCACCATTTGCATACGCATGAAAGCTTTATTTTCGTTAAACGCACCGTGAAGCATGTCCTCGTCGTCTTTCAGGCGGCATCTCGTGTGATCAGCGATTGCTACGCCTCTGGATTGAATTTAGCCTCTTCCCAGACTCCCCTCGGTCCGTGGTCCAGCGCTGCAACCTCTTCCGTCCTCGCTCTCTCCTTCTTCGTCTCTCCCCTCTGCGCCAAAGGACATTCCTAGGCCAGCTCTCTCGCTCCCTCGACGGAGAATTGCGTGGCACCCGCATACGCACCAGGCACGCGCAAAATGCGACAGGATAATGCCCATCCCGTGCTTCTGCAGGATTCGAATTTGTTAGGATTTCTTTGCGGTGCAGAACGCCGTTCGAGAATCTTTCGAATGTGGACTCCCACGCATGCATGCTTAATTAGCTAGAAACGATCACCAGCGCGTGCTGTTTACCAAGAAATTTATCCTGGAAGCGATAAATCGGAAGCTTAACCGCCTTACCGCCGTCGCACTTTAAAATACATCCGTGTTCCGCTCGACGATTGCTCACATTCGACCAAGTCTCGTGTTTGGTGATGTTAAAAATACAGGAACGTATGGACGATATCTTAGCATCGTATATACCGATATGTTATTAAGTTTCATTAATTTGTGGGTTTAACATTAAGTATTAAGCATGAGAATTTGTAACATCAGTTTTTTCATTGAAGATTATTTATGAATAATTAAAGTTTATACCAAATATTGGAAATTGATTACCTTCTATATCATGGATTTGCAAATTTCAATAAAAATCCTCTTTCGGTCTTTATGATATTCCATCGTGTTTACAGTTTACAAGGGAAATCCGCGCTTGTACGCATACCTGCGCGCGTACCACGCGTGATTGTCACGATCGATGGCAAGAATACCGATCGAGAATGCTCGTTAGCGGATAGGAGTATCGCGATCGAGGAGAAAATCCTGAGGGGCGAATTTTTCCGCGCATCGATGGAATCCCGTAGAATCATCGCGATCCTCCGCTTAGCCGCCGCTATTGTGATACACCAATTAGGACATCTCCGCTCCTGCGGTAATTAAGTTTTTGTAACGCGATGTTTCTCGCGCACTCCCTAAATTTTATACGCATTCCTGCGGCATGGGCCGTGATTGCGATAATTACCCACCGGCGGAACGGCCGTGCCTTTATATCCTTACGCTTTTATTAGTTCGTCAGGACTTTAAACGCCTGTCCAGGGCGCCGCTCGTGGCCTCGATGATCGGCCGACCTGGAAATACCTGGAACTTTACGGCGTTACGTTTTATCGCCGGTGCCGAAATTTTATACGCATTCTTGCACTTTGCACCGCGAAAGTGCCGACCTGCTCCTGGAATCGTCTTCGAAATCGGCCTCGAGTCGAGAATCGGTAGGGGGAAGAAAAAAAATAAGCTGGTAAACAGAGAGATACGGGTTTTGCAACTGGAAATTCACCCTCTTGGAAATCAAGTTTTTTTTTCGTCCAAGAACCATACTTAAAGATTGAATTTTCCGCAAAAAAATATCACTTGGTCTATGTGATCGATCGTTCTGCTGCAACCATTACTGTTACGGATTGTAATAATTATTTCACTAGGATATGCATAAACTTATTCCTTGCAGCAACAATAGAACAATTATAGTCGAATATCTTCATACATTATGTGTTTATATATGTATAAATATTCTTTACGCTAAATAAACATTTAATACCATTTTATATTATCTCATGTTCTATGTTCAAGTATTATTAAACGTATACAGCAGGGTTTTCCCAGTGGTATAAAAACATTACATCGAATATTTGCATGCTGTCGAAGGACCTGAATAGCAATGGGGTGAATTTGATTTATAAAATGGCGAACTCGAAGTGCAAAAAGATGAATTTCGAGTGCAAAACCTGGAGAAATGGAGGCCAGTAGCGAATCCCGGGGCGGGCAATAAACTCAAAGGCCGTGCGCCGGGTATTTCGTTGGGGCCATGGGCTGCTTTGAATTCAGATTGCGCGCCCATGCGGCCCGGGGTTTTGTTCTTCTTACGTCGGGAATTTATGCAATCTGGCCCGCGTCGTTCGCGTATTTATAACCCCGGGCCCTTTGTGTGTTAATTTGTACCTGGGGTTCGCGAACCGACGGTGGAGCACGCCCGCTCTTCGTGCCTCCCCGTCGACCTTTGATCCGCGACGGACCCGCGGTCCTGCCCGCCCGAGATTTCGGAATCACGAAAAGATCGTCCTTAATTAGGGGACGAAACGAATGGCCGACCTCACGGATTCGATTGGAGGCGGATTTTTTATTTACGGATTTAACCGTCGCACGTTATGGCAGCGATTGTCTATGACAACTCGCGAATATGGTCTTAGCGGGTGATTATTTTTCAGGTTTAATCATTTCTCCGTCTGGTTTGGATGGAGTTGCGATTTCAGTCGACAAAGTGACATTGTATGTGAGAAAATCAATGATGTTTGTTCAGTGGTGCGTGGCTGAAATGATTAAGGCTTATTAAGATTTAAGAATAAATGAGATGGAAAATCGGGTGTATAAGGGGGTGAATTAAGGCGTATCATGGAAAAAGGCGTAGAAAAAAATTGAACACCGAGGTAACTATGCTTGGTTTTTTCCGTTCCTTTCGGATTGTTCGTATTGGGGTGCGTCTATATTTCTTTGGTAGATGCTCCTGAGTGCATTCATGATTTTATTAATGAAGGTTGCTTCGTTTTGATCGACTTTAAGGTATGCGTCTCATAAAATCAAAACGTAGGTTTATATTATGGACAATCCATTTCTCTATACACTATTATACGGCGAATTTCTCATCTCGAACCTGATCTCGTAGAACGTTCTAATTCGGTTGCACTTCCTGCCATAACATGTACTATACCCATAATTAAAAATCCGAACGCAATGTGCAGACTTAAAAACTCTTTCTCACGGAAGTTCAAACCTCTATTCATCATCCTAACGCATCCCTCAGGGTGTCGAAAGCAGAAGACGAATCCTATTTTAAACGTTAATACACGCGCCCGAAGCTTGGCGAAGTTGCTTGACGCACTTCCAGTCACTATAAAAAAGAAAAGAAAAGAGAAAAAAAACAGAGGAGAGGAGTAAAAAACGAGGAGGTGGAAAAAAGAAAACGTCGAAGGTTCGTAATTTATTCTCGTGCTTTCCTCGGCGCACTTTAATTATCAGTCCCAGAATTGCTCTCGCGCGGAAGGGCGAGGAAATTCCACGCGTGTGGTGGTCCAATTAACGAGGGAAAGAAGGGATACGGTGGCCGCCTCGGTTGCCAGCCCCGGGGAGGGTTCGAAAGTTTTTTTCCCCCCACTCTCCCCTCCTCCCCCTCTCTCCCTCCCTCCCTCCGCGGCCGTAGGACGGGCCGAGCCTCGAGTTGGTCGCGCCATATGGAAGAGCTTATTCGGCATGCGGAAAGAAAATATCGCGTCGCGCCTGCGAGGGCGATCGACTTTGATCCTGGCGATTTTTATAGAAGCATCATCGGGCTTGAGATTCCGCGGCTGTCGTCGCTTTTCCCTGAAGACCGCCGAGAATTGGGACGTGCGGTTTCGGGAGGAGCGAGCGCTTCTCGGAAGCGAAAGTGCAATGCGCCACTGGGGACGAGATCCGCGACGAGCGATCTCGATCTCCTCGCGCCTCGATTACCTTGCGATGCCAGTTTCCACGACTTACGCGATGCTTTTTCTGTTGCAGCGTTGAAGGTGAAGCTTATGCTGAGGAGACCAATCAATCAACTGGTCGCGCAGGGCATTATGCCACGTGAGTATCGGACGACGCTTCTGTTTGGCGATATATTCGTTTTCGTTGGTGTTAGCGAGGAAATTTCGAGATCGTCTAACGTGACTCGATTTCGTGGAGATATGGAGTATTGATCTTTGTGCGCCTTGGTTATGGGAGCTAAAGGTTGAAAACGTTGCGTATATAGCGAGATATAAGGTTTGTTTTACGAAGATAGATATTTAATGGAGGGGAATCGAGTGTAAGAGGATTTAGTTGCGCGGTGTATAATAAGATAGGAAACGAAGTCGACAAATTAGGAAGATAACGATGGGTAAGTTTGTACTTCTTCCTACTGATCGTAGAAGAACGTTTTTTTTTTGTAGCTAAATTAAGTGGAATCGGCGATGTTTTTTTCCACGCGACGCTCGATTAAACCACTTACGATTTAATTGGCAGGCGATTACTCGCGCTGGCTCGGCTAAAACCACGAAACGAAATAACTGGGGCACGCATGGGCTCTTAAAGTATCTTAAATTGTCCCGTTCACGTACGACGTTTAATTGCGCGATGATAATAAATTGCCCTTTTGTCGGAATAAAACGATCGAGTATCGTTTGTCTTCGATTCTTCTCTAGTCCAGTCCTTTGGATCCACGAGTTAAACGCAAGTCATCGCGTGGAAGCTCGTAACCTTCGCATTTACTCTGCGCCATTTCCCCCTCAGCATCAAGCACCGAAAGTACAGTAAAAATCAAAGAGATAAACTGAACACGCATCATTTTATCCCTTAATCCCTGGATTTCTATATATAGGGTGGACCATCTGCTGGTTTGTTTTTAAATTATAAACACTGGTGTGACCGATTCGCTTGAAATTTGAACGGCTGATCAGTCTGAATGTTCTTAAATCGGAGACTCCAACCTTCACGATAAAAAAAATCTTGTTTCAAATATCGATGTAGGATTATTTTATAGCGTTTTCAAAAACAAACCTCTAAATGGCCCACCCTGTACAAAAAATAACGCCTCCTTGCTCCAAAGTACAATCTCTCCCATCCACGCACCCTCCGGACATTCCAGCAGCCTCTCATTGTCATCTCCTCGTATTCCTGGAATCCCCGGGCTCGCGGCGAGTCCAGAAGCCAGAGATTCGCGCGCGGAATTTACGAGGAGGACCGAGTGTTTACAAGACCGGGGCAATATCGTCCGGCGATTATTTGGGTCACACCCTGAAATATTGTTCTTGTTACAGTACGCGCCACGCTCGTTTATAGCGGCGCGCATATATCGCCGGCCGATGGAAATACGTCGGCCGATAACCTTCGCGCGGCCCCCGTTTCGCGTTCCTGGTCCGCCCCCTCGCGCCCCCGGGATTCATTCATCCGCGGTATCGCGCACTTTAGGACCTCGTATACACTTCTGCGCCCACCCGAGAAATAATGATTTTTTCATGGAAACAGCTCGATGCCGCTGTAAATTCCCCCCCATCCCCCCCCAATGCGAATTTAATTCCGCGCTTCGGGAGCGCTTTGAGCCACGGTACAAGCGTGTTTATGCGTAATGGCCAGCACTCGCGGCCCGTTATTAACGATAATAGCGTGTCTCTTGCCGCTCGATTTTTCCGTCGTCGGCTCGTCGTACCCCGAATGCCCGAATGCCCGAATGCGGGCCCCTGCGCAATTACGGGGCCTGTCGTAAATTTGGCGCGGCCCGATAACGGGGATGATATACCCTATCGTTAGGCCATCGTTTAGGAATGTAATAACGCAACGGGAGCGCCGTTATTAAAGGAGATTACACCGGCGAAGCGTCGGCCAGAATCGCGCCCAAGCCGTTCCACCCCGAGCTAAGGTGAACCTCGCCCCTGATCAAATAGCGGCCTCTAACGGCCCGGCTAGGTAAATATTACGCAATGGGCTTGCGCAAGGATTGCGCGGTTATGCAAATTTAATGTAACGTTCGAACTTGGCTTGCGCGAATACAGATGCCCTTATGTTTACCTAATTCCGTATTATCCTCCGGGAGGTTTGGTTCGTGGTCGTGTACGTAGGTATAAGTATTTATATATGTACGCACGCACGTGTACATGTATGTGTGTATGTTTGTATCGGTTGTAACCCCAACGATTAACCCGCTGGTTCACGATTTTTTCGAGGTACGCGTGTATCGGACATGACTGTTTAATCGCTACAGCAATTCCTCGTGCGAGCCTAACTCTACCACGGGCTTTCTTCGATGATCGTGATCTTTTGAGGCAAACTTCTTATGAAATTTTAAGGGTAGAAAGGAAGTCTCGAGAAAGTGGGTTTGTTTAATTTGCACGAAGAAAGATCATGGGATAATAAGGTTGCGTTAGCAAGGGCTAGCTCACTTCTGTTCATACGCACGAGCGATATTTATGTTACCTTAAATTTCCAAGCCAACCTGTAGCATTGTGCCATACGTTACGAAGCGTACCATTATAACGCAACCGGTCTTCAATTTCGCAGCACCTTTCGTATATTTATTCCATGAACGATACAGTGCAAAATGCGGACGTATAAATAGTCGAGTGCTTTACGTTCGGTTCGTCAATCGTCTCGCACCAGCCCCGCGATCTTATTTTACTTTCGAAAATTTGATCCTATTCCAAGGCGGCGCCGCGTCTATCCAGCTCGCCGAACGACTCTTCTCGGACAGTGCGTGCCGATTTCGTGGAAGGTGCGAGGAACGAGTAGATTCGGTAAGGAGAGGATCTAAAATCACCGAGCCACGTCACGATCGGGTACCGAAAACATTAACGCCCGTAATGCTCCCTCATCGTCCAATTACCGGTGATTTACAATTACTCAGGTCCGACTGAAATTCGAGCGCGCTGTTGGCGACCGCGATTCGCGCCGTGCTAGCACGCGTTTTACCAGAAACTAGACAATTAGGGCGCAGCTGGTTCTCGCAAAGTATAGGTATAGATAGCCGCGCATGAGATGGCCACAAGCGCCGGTTACACGCCCGTCCAAGCGCACCCAGACGATTTCCCGCCGGTTTATCGTGCGAAATTAGATTTCCAACCTCGATACAGCGATATTATTTATCGCCGCTATTTATCCTTACGATCCACAATGCTCAACGCCAGTCTGAGAATTTGGTCCGCGGTGCGTGGCGAAATCTAGACAATTACACTCTAGTTCGCACCACTCGAAGCGAATCTGGGTGCTTTCTGTGTTATTGGATTCTTGCAGAAGGAATGACGGATGAAAGGATTAAAAGATCATCGAGGAATATTCATGGGCTAAAGAGAGAAATCTTGCACGGTTAATGAAATCGTGTGATGAAAAAATTTCTTTCGTAATAGTCATCTTCGAGTTTCATGGTTAAAACATATTCTTCCGATCATTATTAAGTCGTCTGGTAAGAATTCCTTCAAAGCGCAAGAATTCTTATGTTATTTTATTTGAAAAAATCTAACATAAGTGTCCCTGACTTGTGTAATATTATTCTTACGTAAAAACGCGCTGGATCGACCATGCACACGCGATCATCCCATGAGTAACGTTATCGAACCAAAAATATTACGTTTAAAATTTAAGTCTCTCCCTTACTCAGAATTTTTATCGAGCTACCTAGATCTGTGCTCACGCGTACTGTTCTATACAAATAAATATAAATCACGACGCCAAGGATACGGTATGCTCAGAAATTGATGAAAAACGATTCAGACGAAGACCAGGATCAATGGTGTTAAGGCTTTTCACTGAACGCTTACAATCTATACCTGCGCAAGATCGCTAGCGGTAGAGCTATAATTCAAATTACACCGTGGCCAGTCGTAGACGCTCGTAAGCTCGGGGATTAACGCGTTGAGCACGATACTGACTTTACTGGACCTTCCATTCGGGCGGTCTGCCGTCAACACTCCACGGTTGTTGAGTATAAACAGACGCGCAACGATGCACTCACTGCAGGGGTATATAAAAAATACAGATGACTAACACGTTGAATATAAAATAAGCAAACAAATAAGATAACCAACGCGAAAAAATTCACAAAACGGATCGTCACCTATCGTAATATGTGCAAGGTTCAATCACATCTCTGCCTAGAATGTTGCAATAAACTCCATTAAAATTGTAACATTAATTTTTCAATCGCCATCAATTTTTTAACCCTTAACAGTGCCAGTTTCGTGTACCGATGTCGCTCAAACGAAAATTTCGAAGTCAGTCCCAAGGATCCACGCTGTCCAATCGAAAAGTCCACTGTCCTAGGGAACTAACCGAAGAGAAAATTCACTGTCAGTCCCCAGAGACTGACATCGTGCCCAAGGCGTTGAATAAAATCGTCATGGAAACTTCGTAGAATAATCAAGCACATACGGTTGAAATACCACGAAGCGCGTGGATTTCCACATTTCCGTTGCCACATCGCGACACCGTAGGTGGTGCGCGCCTTTTATTCCGCGTAACGCAGAGGCCGTCCCTGCATCGGGGCTCCGGAAATAGTGATGCTTTGCTCAGGCAGGGAAGCGCTTCGGGGATCATTTATCCGGGAACTTAATGGCGCGCAGGAATGCGGGGTGGCGTTTGACGATGACACCAAAATGGCGCCAGTCGCGGGCCTTTGAGGGCCATCATCCCGGAAATTGATGCATGCAGCCTGCGGTTTGGCTCGCCCTAAAAGCCTCGCGAAATTTCTTTTCGTGGTCGACATTCGCGTCGACCAAGACGCTGCGCGATTGAATAGGCCGATGTAACGAGCTAGAGTGGCGCCGCGTGAGAAAAGCCAAAGTAAGTCTACGAGTGGCCTTGAGATATTAGAATTCTATTCAGAAAGCATTGTCATGATTTTCTTAAATCACACGATTTACAAACTTGACTAGCGAGTATCGTTTTCTTCTCTTACATTTTTTTCAGAAGCGAAAAATTCGGGTACTTACTTCCGTTTAGTCCTTGCTCCATGTTGTGGAAATTTAATTGCCTTATACATAAAATTAATCGAATATCTGAAAGAGCTATTTCTCGTAAATCGTCCATATTGGCGCGGAAGATATATGCGATTTAACTTAAATCCGAATTACACGAGCTTCGCATGCTTCTCGAACACATATTTTCATACATACATACTCGTGTCTGAACCGAGGTTTTGGTTACGATAACCGAGTCACGTTCGGTCGATCGTGCAATTTTCGAAGCATCATTCTCATTTTGCACACGGAGAAGACAGGGTTCGCTTAAATTTCTGCAGCGTTGAAAACACCGCCGGCGTTCCACGAGCAGCGCAAACAGTTGGAGCGGGCGAAAACGGGCGATTTGCTGAAGGCCAAGATCCAGCAAAGACCTGGCCGGGACGAGTTGGTCAGGCAGCACATCCTCGAGGATGTGGGTCACGTGGATCCGAGCCTGGCCGAGAGGCAGCGGATGCTGAAGAAGGCCAGGCTAGCCGACCAACTCAACGATCAGCTCAGTCATCGACCCGGCCCGCTCGAGCTCATCCAGAAGAACATCCTTCACACGGAGGAGCCCATCGAAAGGGCAGTCAAAGGTCAGCGAATACGACTCACTCTTCTGTCTCTTTCGACAATAATTAATACGCACAATCTGGCCAAAGTTCCCGGGCAATATTCATATAAATCCGACATACGTCCGTATGCCATTTCGACTGTAATAACATTTTTGATCCCCAAAAGGAAATCATTTCTCTCCCATAAAAATTGGTATTTAACCACTGAATTATTATATCGTCTTCTCCAAAGAAAACGTACTGCTCATTTTGATTACATTATTTTCTTTTTTATACAATTCATGGCACAGAAAAGTATTACAACACGCTGCAGGGACATAAATTCCAACTGTTATTACAAAGGAACAATTGCTTTTTATGAAAGTGTCCTACATATTAACTTATCTAAGCAAACGTTTCTTAGCCACCATATACATCTCTCCCTTACTTCGATGCCCTTAACAACGCAGCCTTCCTTTTGCTCCAGAGGGCCACATTCCCTTCAAGGCCACGTGCGAGGGCCAAGTGACGAAGCCCCAACACCCGGACCATTACATCACCTTCGAGGATGACTCTCAGAGTTCCGAAGGTGCACCTTCGCCGCAGTTGGAGTCCCGATCGGACGTCCTTGAGACTGCAGCGGCCTCAGCGGGAATCGTGACGGTCTCCCTGAGCATCCCCACGACCGGCGGTGCGGTTGTCGTGTCCTCGACGTCGCCTGTCTTTCAGCAGGCCTCCAACGAGTCGACGATACAGACCTTCGCGGAGCTCTGCAACACGGTCGTCGGTTCCCAGCAGCAGCAGCAGCAGCAGGCCCAGCAGCAGGCTCAGCACAGTCAGCAACATGCGTCCACACAAGTGAGCGCCGCTTCATCTTGTACCGAACTTTTTGCACTTGCGCGCACAGAATCGGCTTAATTAGCGGCACTTAACGGCTGGGTTAGACGGGGCACAATACCGGGTACTTACGTTCGCGACGGTGTTTTTAGAGAGTTAATAGGTTTGTTATATTATTTGCAGGGTAAAGTTAGTTTAACGATACTTCACCGTGAAATTGGTAAAGGACCGTAGCGTAGCAAGTAGATAGTATACGTTTAACTCGATAACCGAATCAGTGGTATGAATAGGATATACTCGTATTGAGGTGAAGAGCGGTAACGTAAGGGAAGAGTACGTTAAAATAATACAAGGGTCATTTGAAAAGTTTCCGGCCTCGTCGACATAAAGTAACTACAGAAACAAGGCCGGAAACTTTTCAAAAAGCCCTCGTATATTCGTCGCTGTAACAATCGAGGATATTCCAGGAATCAAGTTTACCTTCATTATAAACAGGACACTGTATCGTCAGAGTTTTTTATAATTCCTCAGTACTACGTCCAAAGTTACGACTCCAGTGGGAAAAATATTAGGTGAGTGGAAAAGTTCACGTGGAGTTGCAATAGATGGAGTTATGAGAAACTCCGCACGAACTTTTGCACTTATCCAATAAGAATCGCGTTTCGAAGCGATTTCCTCGATCGAGACGGCGACCAAGGACGATGATACGGAATCCTGGTTGACGGAGGATAAGCGTCGTTGGTGCCACGAGGAACGAACCAGTGTTATTTGTCAACAGGCGAGCCAAACGAATGGTCCATCGGCGACCCTTCTACCATTGGCGCCGGCGCCGAGTCCGATGTCCCTGGGTTCGACGACGTCCAGCCTGAGTCCCCTTTCCAATATCTCGATAGCGTCGCCCCCGGCACCACCGCCGGCCGCGATCACCCCCAGGCCGCAGCCTAGCCCGATAGCAGCCGCCACGTGCCAAAGAAGCGACGCGCCAGGCAAGGACAAGAACAGGAAGAAGTCCAAGACCAAGAGCCAGCCCAAGACCCGCACCATCAAATTCCACGAATACAAAGTAAGTCCTCGGAGATATTCGCGGCGGACGGTAGGCGACAGCGCGCGATGTTATCGAGGTAATCAGATTTAACCGCCCGGCCTTCCACCGAGGCGACCTATCCGAATTTCTCGTCGAGCGAGACGCGCGGCTGCGAGAGGCCGCTGCAAGGATATGCCCGGAATTTCACGGCGCGAGTCGAGAGAATATAAGCGGTGGTTGGGGAATAGAGAGAAGAGCTCAGCCGTTGGAAGCGTGCAAGGTGCCAATTAAACTTGGCCCCTAGGCGCTATTAAATGGCACTTCTTAATATTCATGCGATACGATACAAGGTACACGAGCAGCGGCCCAAGTCTCGTACTTTCGCGGCAAGAGTGAGATCGACGTTTCGTCCATCGCCCCTGGAGCCTCGAGACTCTCACGCACAACGATAGATCCCGCGATTTGGGAATTAGCTCGGAAACGACTCCGACACTCTCGAGGGCGTATCCAAGAAGCGCGTTATCGAAATATCGCTCGGACCGCCTCGGCTGGCTCGCATCTCCGCCAACCCTGGTACAGCCTCTCCTCGAGTACCACACGCGTAATTCCCCCGTGCAATTCTCAGCGGCGATGCATCACTCGGCGGAGGATACTCTATTAAATCAGGGAGGAAGGTGTTGCTCGGTGTGGCCAAAGGCGCTGCGCCAGGAGGAGCATATTTCCCTCAGCGGTCTTCGAGACAGCTTATACGGGGACGCGCGATAATTATCGTGTACCAGGGAGCTCTGGGTGGCACTACAAACTAGTTTCTGTTCTGGTCATCGGCGGGCCCCGTTGCATTTCGGTGGGGCCGGGGAAAAAGGAGCGGAGGGAAAAAAAAGGCTCCGGCCAAGAGCGGCGGAGGTAGAGGAGGAGAGAGAGAGGATCTGGACGAGGAGGAGGAGGATGAGGAGGAGGTGGTTGGGGGGGAAGGAGGTAAAAACGAGTATGGACGGTCGGTGAATCTCGGCTCCCGTGGGCCGCGAAGCGCGCCGGGGAGAAGCGCAGAGGAGATCGTATCGGGTGATTAACTCTCGCGATCTCTCGAGGGGCCCCGGGCCCACCTCGTTAGCTCTGAGTAATTCGAGCGCTAATTGCACCTAAGAGCGAGGAAGCCAGGGAGCGCCGTGGAGCCGAAGCGGCGCGGCTCGAGGGGCCGCGATAGGTGCCAGTCTCCTCGGCCACGCTCCCAAAACATTCGGGATATGGCGTGGCCGGGCGTGAAAGCGAGCCGGGAATGCCCGTGCAAATGAGGCCGCAGAAAACATCTTGATGTATCATTTATCACCCGCGGCCCGGCCGGGGCTACGTCACCGACCTGCTTCGCGTTAACGCACGGACCCGTGGGCCGATTCGATCGCCTCCTCTCGCGTCGGAGGAAATGTTTCGGATCCGGCTATATGGGCCGCCCGAGCTCGAAGGACAAAGACCCCCGGAATAATTAAACTCTTTGTATCGGCACGAAATGCGCCGAGGCGCACCGAGGGCGAATTCGCGTGCGATAAGTCCAAAGGCGTGTGCAACTCGTGTAACCGACTGTGAGCTCGGAGGAATCGATTATTCGACCATGGAGATCGCCTCTTCGTCGATATCCCGAAGGATGATGTACGGATGAAGCGACGTGGTGTTGTAGTGGAGAGCGGCTCGAACTTCCACACGGACGACTCGGGTTCGAATAATCACCTCTGCTCTTTCCATGTGATATGTATAGCTCTGATAGGTCGGAACCTACCTTAAAGGGTAGATCCTAGACCAAATGACCTCAGCACTGGGTGCCAAAAATTAAACAAAACAATGTACTAGTAAGAAAAGTCGATAATAGGCAACGAATCCTTTATACCTCGAGATAATTCAGGCAGAGCGCGCGTGAGGATAGCTCTCGTATAGCGACGGTTGCCTGTATGGAGTTTCTAGAGTTGGCAGGGGGTAGAATATAATCGATGCTCGTACGTCCCTCGCCTTCCACGGACGAATTTCCAAGACGTACGATTACCGCGCGTGTTCCGCGAGTGACCGCTTTCGTGCAGGGACGCCTTCCGCGATTAGAGAACCCTCGAACCTCTCTCTTTAACCCATTAACAATGATTAATACTGACCAATGTCTAACAATGACTGTTGCCAGGGACCGCCAAACGCGCAGAAAACGTCGGTGTCATCTACCACTTCCGGTCTCGGCTCGGCGCCGCCCGGCGAGACTAGCTACGAGCTGCTCCTGCAGCAACAGCAACTATTTCTTCAGTGGCAGCTCGAGTGGCAGCACAAGGTACACATACGCGGACGCGCGTACCCTCGATTCGATCGCGATTCATGCGCGGATACGAACGAGTTGATCCTTCGAAGACGCAAAAACGCCGCGCTCTTTCTCGACTAATCCCTTTATTCGTAACTCGTGACTAACGATTCGAATTTCCGCCGAGAAGGAGGGGGGAGGGTAAAGACCAGAGAGTTCCACGAGCGCGTCTCGACTTCCGTTCCCTCGTTCTCTGTACGTACCAAAAGACGAATGTAACGCAACGTGCGCGACGAAGCCACGAGGATAGTTCCGGAGCCAGCGCTGAGTCGGTTGTGTTTTTGTCCAGTACCCTCAGATCATTCTACCGGCAGCACAAAAACCACTGTCGCTCAATAGCAGTGGCGCCAGCGATGCAGGGAGCGTGAGCGGAAGCAGCGCCAACGCACCGAGCCCGGCGCCCTCCAATTCCTCCAACAACCCTTCGGAACAGCCGCCCTTGAGGCCCCTCGGTAAACTGGAAGACATGAAAGGTGAGTTCACGAAGGATTATGGTTGAACGAGGCTATATTGAACTATGTTGAACGAGAAGCTACTTAACCCTCGTTTATTATGAAACGTTGCGGATGGAATAGCGATACCGAAATCTGTGTCGCGCTTTGTACAAAAATTACTTTAACACTGGAACTACCAAACTGGTCAAAATGACTGGTCGGTCGTTTCTTAAAAAAATCGCAGTGCTTTATAAGGATGTATTTTTTGAGATTTTCCATGATTTTCATGCAGTATTTGGATCACCATTTCGATTTACTGAAATTTCCTCTTACTCTCCCCCCCTTTTTTTTTAGAGATGTACGTGGTGTTCTTAATATACTCAGAAAGTGGCTGGTAGTTCTGGTGTTAGACTACCGAATAAATTCTTTCTCTTTTATATTGAAATCCAATATCACGAGAATGACTCTTATAACGTAGCCGCGGGTTCTATAAATTTTCAGTTTTGTAGGATTCGTAATTTCAGATTGCATTGAATTTTTATTTATTTAACGGTTGTAAAATTAACGTGCGTAAGGGGAGTATTGGATTATTAACATGACCCGGAGTAGTTATGTGGACAGAGCACAGACTGATTCATAATTCATAATTTGACAAACGATTGTAATTAGGAGACGTTTATATCGATTATGTATGTACGTTCATATTTTAGTGAGCGATCTCAAAGTGGAATTGAAGCGCCGAAACCTGCCGGTATCCGGTTCGAAACCTCAGCTGATCGAACGATTAAAGCCGTTCACGGAGTCGTCCAGCAGCAATTCGACATCGAGCTCGAATGGGCCACACGTGACGCACATGGGCCACATACTGATGGATACGCCTGGCCCTGTGACGTCCGACGAGTCCAGCTCTCATGCAAAGAGCCCTGGATCCGTAGTGAAGGATGAGCCCAACAGTCCAAGGACGGATTCTCCGCATGGCAGTGAACACGACGACCCGTCGAGCCCGCTAGGTATGCTTTCCCTTAATTAACTATACGATAATCTGTATATACGTATATATCGCATATATAGTTATGTATGTGAGCCATTATTTATTTAATGATATCGATTTAATTTTATGAAAAATATATAAGGCTGGTTTAGTTAGACATATATGTAAAAGCCTCGAACATCTCAAAGTGCGAATAAGTGGTCTTACAGCACTTGAAAGAAAAAAGGGATCGCTTGTTCACGCAATTGGTACGACTACTATTCGCGTCCTTTTCGTCGACAACTCGATATCCAGTTATCAACATTTTACACTTCAGTGTCGGAGCACTGAACATTGCAATATTATAGTACAGCTTTCGAGGCGTGTATAAGCAACCAGCGAATATTTAAACGTGATTCCATCGTTTGGAGCGCAACACACGTGGGTGTTTTCACGACGCAGCCCGTGTTTCAGGAGACGATATTATCAAAGAACAGAGGAAACGGATAGAAGAGCTGCAGCGCGAGCTGTACAAGTCGCAGCAGCAGCTTCAGCAGATTCGGCAGACTCAGCCGACCACGGTGCGCGCGGAGAAGCTGGTGCTCCAGCAGCACATACAGAACAAGATGCAGCAGGAGCAGTTGGCTCTCCACCTTCAGCAGCTGCAGCAGCTACAGCAGCAGCAGCAGCAGCAGCAACAACAGCAGCAGCAGCAGCAGCAACAGCAGCATCAGACTCAGCAGCAGGCTCAGCAGCAGACTCAGCAGCAACACGCGACTTTCCAGCAGCTCAACGCGAAGGCCAGCCTCGCTGCTTTCTTGCAGGCGCAGCCTAACAACGCGGCCGCTCTCCTCGATTCTGCGACCCTGACCGCGATCAACAATAAGAAGAATCAAGCGAAAAACAGCACCACCGTGCAGATACCCACGGCGATAGTGCTGAATTTGGCGAAGCCTGCAAAGCTGAATGGTTCGCTGCTCGGCGCCCTGGTCGCGCAAGCTCAAGCACAGCAGCAGCAGCAGCAGCAACAGCAGCAGCAGACGAGCACAGTGGAGGATGGCAAACCCCCGCCACCGCAGTACGACGAGGCTGCCAAGTTGCTGAAGGTGAGCGCGATTCAAAATTTAATAATAGTGAAGTATGGGGTAACACTCCTCGCTGTTTCAGTGTCGGTCTGGAATTTAAACCAGTGTATTATTTAATTGTTTTATACAAGGTTTCTTTCTTCTTTTTCAATGCTGATTATACTTTTTTCGTTTTATATTTTTGATGGGATGTATTTTTTATATCGTATATTTTTTTTCTCTTGTGAAATTGAAATGCTTCTAGTTTTTTTTTGTGTGTATAGATATAAAGGTTACTCCTGTAGTAACGTTTAAGATTACTTCGTGGAATGTTGATTTCAACGTGGAAGTATCAGAAAGTACCGATACCTTTAATTCTACTTTAAAATTCCTTATCAGCTCTATGGTTGGTTTAATCGTTTTTTTTTGGAATATACTGGTTTTAATGTTAATACCCGCTTTCCTGAAAAGTTTTTGGTCGTGTACATTTAAAGCGATTTTGTAACGCGCTAAGATAAGGTGCTAAGCGTAATTTGAAGGAGTACATTATGCCAAGAAGATCGAAAATTTTCCACAGGTTAAGATCGAGCCGGTGCAAAAGAGTCACATAAAGAGTCAGGTGGTGGACGACGTCCTGGAGATTCTCATAAAGAACGGGGAGTTACCCCCTAGCGCCGCCCAAGACCCGGCCACGCCGACCACGCCTAATCGACAGCTTCAGCAGAACCTCGTCTTCACCGCGCCAGCCGATAGCCAGAGCCAATCCCTGGTCTTCACGGCCGCCAGTCCGATCAGTCCGATCAGCCCAATAGCCATGGAGGTGTCTCAGAGCGGTTGCACGAGTCCCTCGACCCCCGCGCCTCCGCCCCCTCCGCCCCTGCCTCTGGCGACATTTTCCATCCAACTGCCCAGCGCTTTGCAGCAACTGCAGCAGCAGGAGGAGATATCCTCCTTCAGCACGGACCTCCTAACCTCCGAGGCCGACCTGGACGCCGCGATGCTGCTCAGTCCCCAATCCGTGCAACAGTCCTCGCCTGATCCGCAACCGCCCCAGGAAGTGACGTCCTCCGACAACGCCAATCTCGATCTCAAGGTGTGCAAAGCAGTTCGCAGTAGGAGAGAGCCTCGATGCCGTGCTTCCAATGTAATATCTAGTATAACGAAACGTTTCAGGAGCTTGGACTGGACCTGGAGACCCTGGACACGATGGACTTCGGACAGCTCGACTGCGATTTGGGCGTGAAGATGGAAGCCCCGCAGGAGCTGATGGACATCGGGGACATGCCCATGGACATGGACGATCCCGACTGGCTGGACTCCCTGATGCCGCAGTCTCCTCCTGCTTCGACCACGATGTCCAGCCACCATGCCGCGCCTTGCGTCAATCTGCAGTCGGGCACGGACATCTACGATCCCCTCCTAGCCAGTAATCAGGACCCGTTTGATCTCTTCAACATGGAGGACCCGGACTTCAAAATGTCCTCCGACCTGTCCATGACCTGGGACAAGGTCGATTTCGCGACCTAGCCCGAGTTCCTCTCTCGGAACTCGACCCTGTGTACTTAACCCACGGACAGGAGAACGCGAGCTCTCGGGGTGCGATTAGAGTCGAGCGGTGCGCAGCAAGTGTGCGGACATCGTTCGTGACTCTTGGGTGCATCTCGCGAGTTTCTCTGGCGGGACGTTGCCGCCCTCCCGGTGCTTTCACGACAGTCTCGTTGCGCATCCCCCGGATGGTAATCCCTCGCGGACATCGAATGTACTTACAGGTAGAGCGTGTGACTTTTCGAAGCTGGACACGGACTCTGGAGTGGATGGAGGAGTTAGGGGTAAATAGGTTTAGATCGCTCGCGAATGGAGTTTTTGAGTGAGAAGTCGTGCGCATCTGGCCGAGGGCCTCTGGCGCGGCCACGACGCGGGATCGGCGTAAGGGTTATGAGAATGTGAGTGAAACGGGACCGGATTACGGACCAGTCATTTTTAAGGGGCTTAATAGCGCGCGAAGCACGCGCACTTCGGTCTTCCTCGGTCAGTAAATAACCAATGCACAGAAGCGTTATTCTTCCATTTTGTACGATCGATCCTTTCGTCGATCAGCCTTCTTAAGTTTCATCCGGTACTTAAGATGTCGGGGAGTATTATCTTGGGCGCTCACCTTTTTCGACGAGTGACCGTAACTCGAGTGATCGATCGTCGTAAAAGGGACACGCAAAGAAGGTAAACCGGCCCACGCGGCTTTTAACGACAATGACAACGACGATGTTTTTCAAAATTCTCCAAAGAGTCTCCTTACGACGTTTTTAGCTAGTTTTTATTATCCAGACTACAATCGTGTGTTGCTTGAGTTTTAATAACTGCGAATAGCGTGTGTGCTAAACAAGAATGGAGGAGGCCTACGTACGCGGTGTCCTCCGACCTCCCCCCCCCCCTCCCCCTTCAACCATAATCAATCGTAACATAACCGCATAATTACATTTACGAGAATTTAATATAATGCTATAATTGTAAAGGTATACATATATATAGAAGTACATATACGTGTATATGTAAAATAGGATATGAGCCTGCGCTTGAAAGTCGGGTGCATTCGGGTAAAGGAATCCGGCGACTTTCTCGAACAGCCGCATATTTTCGAAGCCAGAGCATGTGATGTTAGGAGTTACGCATATTTAAATCAATAATCGCATACGGTTTTTGTGGAATGGGTGCGGATAAGCTGTACCGACGTCAGGAGCACAGTGCGGTCCTGCCGCCTTCTTCCCCGAATTATCTTTTTGTTGTTTTGTGACATTCCATGTTTCCAAACTCGTACGAACAAGAGATCGAAACTCGGCGTATCGTAGGTCGCGACTTTTGTACATCACTGTGAACAATAGGCACAAGATTTTTGCCTTGGAATTGTGAATGGCGGACGAAGCTTCGGACTACGGTAATGTCTCCGTTAGTGTCACCCGTGTAAAATCCCAAATACTCAAGAAATCGAAGCGACGCCTTCTTGCAAAACAAATGCGCTGCGGACAAACGAGGTCTAAAAGGTACTGTTATCGGATCTTTCAATTGAATTTTTTTATCTTACATGTCTTTTAACACGTTTGTGAGATTTCACCGATCAAAATGAAATCAATTACGACATACTTAATACCGCATTTACTTATTTAATATATATATCGAGTCGTTCATTTCATATGGAAATAGGAAAATTCGAGGTAAGCGGATGTAGTAAAAATTACGTCGCGTTCAGTCTCACGATCACCAAAATACCGCCACACAAACGTTCCACAAAAAAAAAAGCAAAATCAAAAAAGTTTTAGCGTTGCGTTATGAATTTTCATATCGTGAACTCTTGGTACAGGATCCTCGTCGCGTACCGCATTGTGTGCCGTAGGCATAGGACATAGGCGCGGGACCAAGGCTACGCAATAGGCGGTAGAACACTAACGGAGACAGTACTGTACGGCGTAACGACCGCCATTAGAACGTATCTTCGAGGAACATCGTATGGGCTCTTTGGTCGACGACATTACCTCCGTCTTCTCCGCGCGGTGAGATAATCGCGAATTCGACGAAACATTTATTCGGGACGCTCTTCGCGGAACCAAGCGGCCACGGTACGCAATCGCAACGACGCAGGATCGCACCGTCCAAGTCGGTAATAAGGTGAGGAAAATGGGGAGCGCGCAGAGCGTGGATGTCCGGTGTATACGCGAGAATGTGTACGAGTGCGTATAATGGGTATCGACTTACGTAGAGACAGGAACGGTGCTAAAACCCCCACGAAGGCAGTCGCGAAGCGTGACGGCAACCGACTTTAGAGACCCTCGAATACGACCAATGTGCCTGAAGGTATCGATCGTGGATACCCTGTCTTTTATCGAACGCGACCGGATCAAGATTAGCAACAGGAGTCGGCCGTCGCGCAGCGTGGAAGCCCTTTGGCGAATTCGATTAAGAGTCCTTACCCCCTCCCCTCCCCCTCGTTCGTCCACTCCCGTTCTCTCACGATCGGCACGGCATTTGGCAAGGATCACGATCACCCTCCCGCGTCCGGTAAAGAAGCAGCGAAAGCATGCAACATTCCAAACGCTCACGCGCTACACGGAATCCCGAAGTGCCACGAAGCACCGCCATGCACCAGCATCGCAGCGTGTCCGATCGAGATCGAGGAAGGAAGGCCGAGCCTCGCGCATCCTCGATTCGCGGCGTATCACCGCTTCGCGTCCTTCGCAGTCGTCCCTTTTTATCTCCATGCTCGCCGAATCGAGCGCCAACGGGGGAAGGTCGTGGCGCGATCAGTGCATTTAAATCGAGGCTGATTCCCACCGGCTTCGCCCCCGTCGGCGCGTAACGCGACGATGAGGATTGCTTCGCAAACCACGTTGACTAACATTGCATTTAAATTGACCCGTGGCTCTCTCGCTTGTTTTTTCTCACCCGGAGGAGACGAGAGGAATTCGTTGGGTGCGCCACGGCGAGCGGAGGCGGTCCGTGAGAAAACGAGGAAAGAGAAAATGGAGCATGGTACCTAGAGCGAGATTGAAACGTGCCAAATTCCCCCTTGCCACCACGTTATCGCTTCGTCATACATCACCACCCGTTGCCATGACAATAAGGATTTTATTGTTCTGTAAGATATTGTATTATAATAGGAGTAGGGCCGTCTATGGCAGCGAGGTGAGCGCCGGGTTTCGGCCGGCTTACTTAACGAATTTATTTAAGGTGCGCACTACGTCACGTCGTCCTCCACGGCGGACAGCGGCGATCGCCTACGATGCTGGCCGTAAACCCTCGCGGCTTACCCTTGCTTTTAACCCTTTCACTGCCAGAACGCAGCGTTCGAGTCGCGTGGCGTGTGCAACGGCTGCAGTGATCGATCTTGTGGACGAGGTGGAGGAGGTTAGGAGAGCAGTATTTTGGCGTCCATGGTGCGCATCGCGAAGTGAGAGGAAATTAGGAGAGCACCGCGCTCGAACTTGCGATCGATCGCGTGCGTCGATGGTATACGATGAGTTATGAACAGCGGATGCTTGTAAGAACCGATGGTGACCGATCGGTGAAATCGTAGCAAGGAATTGGTTAACTTATCGAGTGTGCGAGGGTGTCCGCAGCTCACGAATAGTAAACTTGTAAAGCGGCGGTAAACGTCCAGCTTAAGTCGACTGGTTGGACCATGGCGCATAGTATACGATAAGTTAATCTATCGAGCGTCTATGGGCATCCGTAACGGGCGACGAGGGACGTTATTAAGCGCCCATAGGCACCGAAAGCAGTGAAGGGGTTAATGTATGGCGGCAAAAATCATTGCTTGGCGTTGCAATCGTGTAATTATTTCATTTCGAATCGTTAATCGTAAATCTGTCGATGATTGATCGATTTGTCAGGCTGTGCGAATCTGGTAATCTGTCGTGAGACGCGTGAAAGTGTTTATATAATCGAGAATGAGCGAGCGCAAGAGTGGTGCGTTGAAACGACGATAAAAGTACGAGGTGATCGTCCGTGTATAGTGTTCTTTTTTTTTGTGAAAAATATCGTATAACAAACTTGCAATTTGCATTGAAAAGGAAAAAAAAAGTGTCACGCGAAACATATTTTGTATGCGCATGCGAAGAAAGGATATAAGTTTTGTTAAGTATCATTGAATTTATTGTAACGATATACGTTTAAGTAACGATCACGTAATTATTGCTAGAGAGAGTGTTATTTATTTTTATTTGTTGCAAATTTATCGATTGCCTTCCATTTGAGTAAATAAATAAATACAAAGTTATTCGCCAAGCGGTAGTTTACCATCTTGTTTTATCCCCTGCTTCATCATCGTACCAACAAAATTAATATTCCGTGAATTTTTGTATTTCTCCCAAATTCTTTACAGGTGACAAAGATTATGCTTAATAGATCCTGTGCTTTGTGCTTTCCTTGCTGCTAACTAATTGTTATTTATGTGCTCGACTGAATTTGTTTGTTTGCTAGTCAAAACTGAGTTGAGTGTTCAGATTGTTTATATTTCTAGACATCGATAGCCCTTTGTGATAAGCAGTAAGTTGAACGAATATAACTTATTTTGATTATCAACTATTACGGTGATACCAATAATCTATGCAATTACGATATGTTTGGCAATTTGTGCCAATGTTCAGCCAGTCGTAAATACGAATTCTGCTAATTCTTGTCGGACGTGTACGCAGTAAAATGGGCCACAAGGATATCGTGGAAGGGCGTTCGTTCTCTCACGGGGGAAACACGTGTTCGGATGAGATCTACCACCTCTAAATTTTTCCATGGACTGGGGATATTACAACCCTGCTGATGCAATATTCGACCATAAATAGTAGGTATCTATAAAAGCTAAATATATGGGTATGATCGTTGATACCGACGATAAAGTCAATAGAGTCTAATGTGGTGCAGAGAATGATACCTTTATTTAGAAATGTGAATCATTCACATTGTCTGCAAAGTTTTAGTACGATATATTAATTGTGATTCAATAAAAATTAACGAAATCTGCTAAAAATATAATAAACAACCTTGTAAAGATAGCATATGAATTACAAAGGATAACATCCTCCTTGCTTTCATGTAAGCCATTGTTGTTGCATAATCGCATATTACCCCAAAATTTTGCTAACATGACCGATCTACATACCTTAAAATGTACTAAATTTAAATATTAATTATAGTATATTTGTAATTACAGCTAACTCTTTATGGTCTATAGCAAGAGGAGTGTGGTATCAATTTTTAAACGAAGAAAAAAGCAATATATTTTTGTCAGTACAATGATTAAAGGTATACATAATTTTTCGTAGCCTGTAATGCATGTCAAGATCATCCATCTTGAGATACATTGTGTACATCGGAAAATTTGTGCGTTTGATTTTCAACCTTTACCCAATGATATAAAAAGGTGAAGCAGATGTACTCAATGATTTCGAAGATCAGCATGATAGATGCTGGAACATGGAAAAATAAGATGTAACGAATATATTCACCCATAATGCGCAGTCGGTGAACAAAATGATGATGGAAACATAACCCTACATTGTGACACAATAATTTCAAGCTGATCTCAGTTTCATTCATACTTCACGTGAGTACTAATCGTTCTGCACCAAAATATTATTTTCAGGATCAATTAAGATACGAATGCCAATTCTAATATGAATTTAGTTATGTTTATATAACGCATTCTTATTCTTCATGACATGAAAATTCTCGACTGTACTAGTGTCTTTATACTTGTATGCTCCTTGGAAAATTAGAGAATGCAGTGCGAAGCATAATATGTGATGCAACATTTTTGTCACCTCATTTTAGCGAGTTAACAAGATAGAAATGAAGAAGAGTCTTTGGTCCTTGGGTTTGCTGCACGCTATGAAAAATCCAAAGAAAAAAGTGATGGAAGATGATAAAGTAGTCGTTATCAGAGATAAGTATCCAAAGGCACAGTTTCACTACTTAGTATTACCGAAAGAAGACATTGCTTCCATTTGGTATGTCACTAAGAAGCACGAAGAATTGTTATCGCATATGGCCCGGGTTGCAGAGGATCTTACCAAACAGCATAAAGAATCAGAATTCTTGTACGTATATACAAATTTACAAATTAATGAGCACTAATAATAATACTGTTCTGAGTATTGTAAAATGTCGTTTGTAGAATTATCTGTGTATCTCTATAACACTGATGGAACACTCTTTGCAGCATTGGTTATCATGCGACTCCGAGTATGCATAGGCTGCATTTACACGTAATAAGTACAGATTTCAATAGTCCTTGTTTGAAGACTAAGCAGCATTGGAACTCCTTCACAACTCCTTATCTTTTACGCTCAAAAGGTAAGTGGGGAGTCTCAATCCAAGGAAAACTGAAACATGTCCTACTCTAAACTGCTTTCAGATGTCTGCCAGCAGCTACGCAAACAAGGCAGACTGAAAAAGATGAATTTGGAAGTTGCTACGCAATATCTTTCGACTCCATTAAAGTGTCACAAATGTTCGGAAAGACCGAAGAGCATGCCAGCTTTGAAGAAGCACTTGCTCACACACAGTCTCAATGTGAACTAAAATTGATCTGGTCAAATAGCAATATGCAGCATGATGATCAACACCGATCTTATCCGTTTTTAATGATTTGAAAATTTATAAATTCTACGGTCTATTCTGTACTAGCAAAGTTTCAAATACTTCTTCCATCCGACACCCTGACAAACGAGTCTCAGAAAACAATTTGTTACGTAATGCGTCTCATTTTTCTGATTTTCTTAAAATTAAGGCGTTAGTATATCATGAAACTGATGTGTATTTTGACATATTTCCATTACCGTAGTAACGAAGCGTTAAGTCGATTCTTTTTTCAAAGGAATAAATCGTATGTACACATACCTACCGTGTATTTATTCAGCCTGGGATTAAGTCGCGTGGCGTAACAAAGCTCGTATCAAGCTATTCCAACTGGTAGGATATCTCGGGATAGGATTCTTGGTTGTTTCAAATCAAGAACACTGTGCTTACGGTATTTCGGAAAATTTACTATAAATAAATCTGATGTTAATAGGTCTTGTTACCTATAATACGAATTACGTGCTAACTATTTACAGAGTCTTCTTATCCGATGTCTAGTATTTTGGTGTGTATGAATGTGCTCGTGTTCGTGTAAGTATTTCTTTAGTTTGTATACATTTAGTAATACTGCAATTAATAGTTTTGAAGCGTTCCTGTTATCTCGAAACAGTAGGCATCTGAAATATTCGCAAGGCCTTGCTGTTATTGCTTGCGTAGGTACTACAGATCCGCGGATCTGCGAGTTTTATACATTTCTTCTAGCTTTAAGTATTTGTCTCCTCGCTAAAGTATAAATTATTTAAATTAGCTATCTCTCTTTCTTTGAACGCATCGTCTTCATCGTGTGATCCTCGAACGCGCGTTAGTTCGGTACGGCTAGTGTGAGTAAAACTATGATACAATAGGAGGTGGAGCGCCGTTCGAAGGGCGTAGGAATCTCAAGACCAGTCTAGAACGATCGAAAAACTTCCCTCACTAGAAACCCCGGCGTCACCCCGCACAGGAAAGGGCGGACGCGTTTCCGCTTGAAAGTTTGCAGCGCCTGCATAAAACGTAGGACCAGCAAAGTTTCGGTTTGCTGGAAACGCCGCCGTGCGCCATTCCGAGGCCCACCTCCGGCTCGTGCGCCGAGGACGATGCTGCAGGAGGTCGGGGAATGGCTCGCGCGCGGCCCCTCTTCTGGAAGGAAGCGAAACGTCCGAGGATCGCCCCTCAAAAATTTACAGCCGGCTATCCCGGGCGCGTGTGCTCGCTTCGTTCCTGGCGAGGGGCCACGCTTGTGGGCCGCGCTGCCGAGACGCGATTCTCCTCCGCGAGGGAAAAAAAAAGAAAAAAGAAAAAAAGAATTGGGGAGCGCTGCGACGATTAGCGGGATACAGATGGAGGTGGGGGGGGGGGGGGGGATATGTCCTTCCTCGCGGCCGATTCTCACTATTAACGGAGGAGATTACTGTGGGCGAGGGTTGGTACGTTCGTCCGCCGCGCTGTCGTCCGCCCACACCGTACGTAGCCACCAATAGCGGTCATCTTTGAAAAGCTACTGGGCACGGGGACAATGCCTACCCGCGTACGAGTAACCATTTTTTCGAACACACCAACGCGGTCCTCGCCAACGTACCAACCTGCCACCCCATTCTCCTACCGAATACCCTGTTTAAGTCTTCTAAAGTCCGCGCGGAAGAGAAAGAACGTGCATGATGCTCGCTGGCCCGTATGGTACAGCGTGCGATCGTGGTGTCATATGCGTTTGCGAGCGTGTGTGCGAATACGTCGGGGACCGAGCCGCACCGAGGATGGCGTCAACGAGTTAAACCTAAGCGCACTTTCCCTAAGATCTATGAACATTTATACACGATTTGCCTAACTACTATTCACAATTCATAAATATCTTATACGTGTATACATACGTGCGTACGCATACGTACGCATACATATACGTATGCGTACGCACGTACATATACATATACACGCATATATATATGTATGTATATATATATATATATATAATATGTATATGGTTTATGTATAGGTAATATACAGGTATATCGTACAGATACGCGGGATACGGCTCGGTCCTGCGGTCCGCGGAGGAGGTCGCGTCTCGGCGCGCTATGTATACGCGGCAGTACGCAATATTTACAGGAAATACCTAAAGTTAGTCCCTAACGACAATAGTGAATATAATGTGGAACATATATATATATATATATATAAATATATACACGTATACATATATATATAAATATATATATATATATATATATGCAATAACATAGTAACAATGCAGCGCAATAGTGATAATAGTAATAGTAGTAGTAATAGCGATAGTAGTACTAACAATAGTCGCAGTGGTGGTAGCGGTAGTACTAGTCCGTAACATTTATATAAACGCCTTTAATATTAATGCCGGAAATAAAAGGTAGAAATAAATAACGCGGGACGAGCGTGGTCCAATAAATTAACGTGCAACGCGCGCGCAAAATCGCTTAAATAGATCGATAATCGTAAGAAGGAAAAAATACTTATGCCGGTAAATACGCCGAATAGCTAATAACAACGTTATAATAATCGTGGTAATACTAAATACTATAAATTATAATAATAGTAATAATGACAACGATAACCGCGGTATCTACGCGGATAAGTGATTTATGCACCTAACGCGCGTACTAATTCTCTTAAAGCTATATTTAAACGATCCTATTACTTATCTACTTATACGGTCGCGTTCAAGTGTTCAAGTCTTTCGGGGGAGGAAACGGGCCTCTCGTTCCTCCCTTCTCCACCGCTTGTTTTTACAACGAACGTACGAAGGAGTCACTAAAATTCATCCCTAATATCGTGCTTCACGCTCCCGGCTACAGTCGTTCGAGTCCGCGAGGGCCAGATCGGCGACGAAGGGGGAAAGAAGAAGAAAAAAAAAAAGGGAAATACGCACTAAAGAGGAAAAAGAACGTCGTGGCTGGACAACGATTTGTACTTATACGTCTACCATTTATACATAATTTGCTTTACGATGCCTGCTCTCCGTGAAAAAACGCGCTAATATTTACAGAGTTTAAGCAAGGGAGAAGAGGACAACGAGCAACAAGAAGAATACTGTAATGAAGAGAGCAAAGGATTGCCCGGAACGCGACGAAAGTGCCGAGAATCCTTTCACAGGCAACGTAAACGTGTTAAAGCTGCAAGCGACTTCGTTGTCCTCCACGGAACTTTTTGGCTGACTTGGACTATGAATTGACTTCTAAATTCGCGCAACCGACGGCGGACGTGCTTTAATTACCGCTCATTGCCGCCGGTACTTAATCCTAAAACTCGTCGGCAATTTCCTACGTAATTTTGGCTATGAGTTCAAGAACGATTATTTAGCCGGCCAACGCAAAGGGCGCGTGGCCGTAGCGCGCCTGACCGATACGAATTACGCGCGTGACGTAACGATCTCGTTCCGTCCGATCAGATTCGATCTACCGTAAATGATTTTTTTTCCCACCCTTTTTAGCCCATCCCCCCACCCCTCCCCTCCCCTCCCCTCCTCCCATCCCCCAACCCAACCTCCCCGAGTCTGATTCATCCCAGAAATATTACGCGTGGCGCCCGATTATGTATCGCGAATCGTAAACGACGAAATTTACGGCCCGGCAAACTTTATTTTCCTTTTCTTTCCACGACGAGCAGAAGCTAGTCGAACGACCTCGATCGCGAAAGTTACGTCACGCAATGTGGGCTGCGTATACACAGCCGAAACCTTGGCTAAAAATTTCTCTACGCCGCGTGTGTTGCCCGTGCTAATACGCGGTGCGGATTTCTTCGCTGCTCTAAATGGTTCGACGGTCAGAAGGCAAATGCAACGAGCGAGAAATGGCCCGCGCACGGGGCGAACGTTGGTTTAATTTTCACCCCCGTCCCAAGCGGGGAGACGTCGAATTTACCTAGAAATTTTCCCTAAGCTATACACAACGCATCGAATACGCTAGAAGTACTAAACTATCCTAAAACGCATTTTTCCTATGACGAGTTACGCTAACAAACGATCGATCTATAGTCTCCTCTGGCCACGAACGAGTCGGTACAGCGGTTGGCACTCGCGGACTTTACCGTATACGATAGAGCCATCTTCGTCCTCTTCCGTCGAAACGATCTTCGCTCGATCTACGCCCGCCCATCGACTTTGGAACTCGTTCTTAAGCGGTGGACCCCTGCAGGCCGTAACTGTGGACTCGCACCTCCTCGATAGCTCTGCACCATTCCAATGCGAATCCCTCGGGATCGTCGAGATAGTATGTTCTGTTTGGCTGTAACCGAGAGAAGGGTATCGATGTACGACGACCGAACCAAGTCATTCGAACCAACGAGCATCGCGCTAATCGCAAGACCAGCGCGACACTCCTCGAAGTACAAGCTTCGAGGGTAATACAGCGAGACGATCTTCGCTATGCTCTCCGGACGAACAAGTAGTGGCCGCAATTGTTACGAGGCGAACAAGAGGGGCGACAACTTTACGCTCGTTTAGCGGGATCATAATCGGATCGTGAGAAACTTACCGTATGGACAAAGAAGATCTTGAAGTTCTTCGACTCGACCCTCAGTTCAGGGCTCCAGGGTATCTCGCCCTTGAGCACCATGTTCACTGGATCGACGTAATATAGATGTGGTCCGGTGGTGAGCAGGAGCATTCTTCGTCTGGCGAAGAGGCCTTTCCTCTTGTTGACGAAGCCCTGCTTCAGTATCAGATTTCCCTCGACGAAGACGTCCCACTGATTCGACGAGCGCTGCTTCTCCAGCCGGTTCCTGATCTCGTCCTGCGTGAGATCGGCGATGTTCCCATCGGTGTTCGTCCTCCTCCTCGGCTTCTCGATCGGCGACAAGGCCTGCCTGGGCTTCTCCCGCGGTAGCCTGTCGACGTTCTCCTCCTCGTCGTCGTCGTCGTCGTCGTCGTCCTCGCCGATGCCCAGTCCGAGGAGCCTGGTGAGCTGCTTGTCGTCCAATCCGGGCTCGAGATTGTCGGGTACCCTGTACTGGGACCTGAGCTCCTCGTGCTCCGAGGTACCGGGTAGATAGGGATAGATCGGCGGTGGTGTCTGTTCGTGGAGGGTCTCGAAGTCGACGCCCTCGAAGAAGGGATGGGCCCTGATGCTGGGATATCCGGCGCCGTGCTCGTCCTGGGCGCCCAATCGCTCTGTCGGCTCGAGCACGAGTAGCCGGCTGACGAGGGACCTCGCCAGCTTGCAGAAACCGTCCGGTATCTCGTATTCGAGCTTGAGGATCTTCTGGAATATGATGTACTCGCTCCTGGAGCGGAAGGGTGGCAGACCGGCGACCATCTGGTAGACTATGCAGCCGAGAGCCCAGAGATCGGAGGCCCTGCTAGCGGTCTTGTCGGTTAGGAGCTCCGGCGAAACGTACTGGGCAGTACCAACGAAGGAGCCCCTGCGCTCCCTGCAATACTGCTGCTGCTGGCCATCGTCCGAGGCAGGGTGCGTCAGCACCGTCTCCGGGTCCTTCAGGATCTTGGCGCTGCCGAAGTCGGTGATGAGCACGTGCATCTTCTCGTCCAGCAGTATGTTCTCAGGCTTGAGGTCCCGATGGATGATCCCGAGCCCGTGGAGGTACTCGAGGCCACGCAGGATCTCGGCCGAGTAGAATTTGGTGCACTCGATGTCGAAGGAGCCGACCTTGTTGATGTAAGGCAGGAGCTCGTTGTTCTTCGCGTAGGATAGGACGAAGTAGAGTCTCTCCATGTCCTGGAAGGTGCAGAACAGGCGCACGAACGAGTGTTTCGCGCCCGCGAGCATGTTCAGCACTTCCTTCTCTCGCTTCACGTACTTGATCTTCTTCTCCTTGATTATGTGACGTTTGTCGCACACCTTTATCGCGTACTCCTTGCTGGTGTGGATATCCTTGGCGAGGTAAACCTGCGCAGAAAGGTCCTGGGATCGGATTGGGGCCTTTTGGGGAGAAAAGGTGCGACCTAGGGTTAAAGGAGGATCGACTTACGGTCGAGAAGCTTCCCTCGCCGATCACCTTGCCGAAGATGAAGTCCTTGGGAGAACGTTTGTGCGTCGGTGGGTTGATGGTGGTAAGAACCGGGTCCACGGCCGGTGGAACCCGGGGCGCCAGGGTGCTGGGCGGCGCCACCACACCGTTGGTCACGTCGTTCGTCGGTGGAGACATTTTGGACACCGGCCCCTCCACCGTTACTGCCGGCTGTGGCGAAACGGTAAGCGCCTGGTTCGCCACACGCTGCAACGGAAAAGAAACGCCGTGTGACCATCGAGCGTCCTCGCACACGCGCGTACATGTTGCGCAAAGTTCGAGAGAGAGAAGCTACTCTCCTCTCTCCTCTCCCTCCCACTCTCTCTCTCTCTCTCTCTTTCTCTCTCCCTCAAACTTTATCGTAAAACGATAGTTCTGAAACGCGGAGCAAAACCGGCCGTTAAGGATCCAGGAGTATCGATTACGATGTATCGCTAATGCTCGATACTCCCTTTCCACGGCGATCGGTTCGCGTTTCATCAAAGGTCGTATTTCCTCCGCTTTTCGCCCCTCGTTATTTCCCACGATGCGCGCGTCCGAATACGCCCACCCGGTGTATTCCACCGAGGCCTTCCGGTCCGCTTTTCCCGGCGAGCCTCCGAGCCGCGGCCTCCCGACGAGTTTCGGAAATAACGATTCGCAAAGCGAGCGCTAAGAGGAGGCACGGACTCGTGTCCGGTACTTAACTCCTCTCATCCGCCAACGATCGTCCGGTACCAGGAAATCACGCAGCGGAAGTGACGTCACCGGGCCCGGCACGTGGCCCCGCGCGCCGTCCCGCGGATCGGGACGACGGAGTCGTCAGTAGTCGTCGGCCGCCCGGCTGCGTGCCCACCAGCAATTCGCCGCGTATGGAGAAAAGTAGGAGCGCGCATCGGAATGGCACGCGTGTGCGCGACCCACGCGCGTTATGAGATCAAGGTCGCGTTGGACCGGGGTCCAAAGTTTGCGCCGGCATCCGCTCTTTCGCGGAGCCGCTGGAATGCGTCGAAGTACGGATGTGCAGCTCGTCGAGCGAGTGGGCGAAAGAGGGGGGGGGGGGGATCAATGGCTGAAAGGATGAATGACTAAATGGATTACGTAATGGGAGTGCGCAAATAGACCGCGAAACGGTACACGGCATTATTTCCTACCGGACGGATTTTCTCATCGGCAACGTGGAATAAAAGGATTCGTTATCTACGTGGGAGAGACCCTCGTGGGAAATTGTGAACGAGTTTTCTCGTATATCGGTTTCGAGTGCGAAGCCACTCTCTCTCCCTCTCTCTCCCTCTCTCTCCCTCTCTCTCTTTCTCTTCCTTCCCCCCGCGCCTGGCTGCGAAGACGCGGCGAGTGCACCGAATCGGGCTCCAGGAAACTGATTCTACGGAAATACGATTAAGGCGCGGAGGGGAAAACTCGAGAATCCGCAAACGCGTACTTCTGCATCGAAGATTCCAGGGGAATAGGGCTTTGAGCCCGAAAGCATCGGGGGATAATCGCGGACACGGTTCGGCTCGCAGAGGTCCCCGCGTTACCTGGCTCGTACAACGTGTGCAGGAGCAAAACGCCCTTGGATATATCGTTTGGTTATGAAATTAAAGGAAGCCCGTGGGACGGGGCGGAAAAGGAGCCAAGGGCGGATACGTTGCGTGCGCGCGCGCGAGCCTTCCCCGAAGCGAGTTCTCGACAAAGTGTCGTCGAGCATTGCGTATTTCCGCCCGTGAACGATCCTCCGCGCCGTTCCTACGAAGCTGCAAAACGTCCCTTGTGCGGCCCTAATCGCTTCATTTCCGGTCTAAAAGACGATCGAGCCCCTCCCTTCTCATCCTTTGGCCCCGTTACCATTGTACTTCCGTCGAAAGACGACGCCGACGTAACCCGGCCCCTTCTCGAGAGGGCGAAAGGGGTTACCAGCCGAGGCGCGCGTGAATCGGGACGATCCACTTCCACGGAGACGCTACGATTCTCCTCTACCAACCACCTCCCCCCACCCTCCTTCCTCCTCGCCTCTCCCCGCAGACCCTTCCTCGACGCGTCCTCCTTGAGAATTTGCTAAACGACGCTCATCGACGACGAGGTAGCGCCTCGGACGATCCACGAGCCACGACGAATATCCGGACGGTTGGGGAGAGGCGGGGAGGGAATGGAGAGCGAGGAGGAGGCTCGTGGGAACCGCCGTTTGGTCTATTTACCCGGGCGAGGGAAATCGAGAGGAAAGAAGAGAGGGCCGGAGGGAGGGGCGGAGGAGACGCGGAGATAAAGCAGGCTGGCGGCGAAAAGCCGCAGGTACGGTAAATAATGCCGAGATAGGAGCGATAAATACGCAACGCCCCAATTTCGTGCCGGCTGGGTATCCCCGACGTCCATCGATCACTTTCCGTAAAAGGAGAGGAAAGGGAGAGCGCGCGGCCCGAGAGGAGAAAGAGGAACCGTGAAGAGCCACACGCTGGCGTAGTGGATAGAGGATTCGGACTTACACGCGGGAGACGCGGCTTCGAATCCCGCCCATCGCTGACGATTTTTCCACGCGACACGTATACACCGTGACTCTGATGGTTTCTGGAACCCTCCCTTAAAGGGTAGCTTCCAGGCCGAACGACCTTAGCGGACTTTGTCTAAAACGAATAAAGACAGAAGAAGAGCCGCAGGAGGGCCTCCCCTGGTGTAGTGGACAAACTACTGTGGACGACTCGATCGGAAATAGGGACCGAAGGAGAAATTGGCGAGAGGGGGTGGTGTCTCGGAGGATGCAGATTTGGCGGCTAGTCCTGCCGGGCGTAGCCGGCTGGCCGGCGCTAATAAACTCATCGGGCCGCGAAACGGCCCGGCGACGGATTAATCGGCGCGCGGAGGGGCCGCGGGGGCCGCGAGGATCGGCTTATATTTAGGAGGATGAAATCGCAAGTCGGCCCTTTCTTTCGTCCTCTTTATCCGCCTATTCTCGCTCCTCTTCCCACAGGCCGGTTACGAGGCGGGCCCCACGGCGTCAACCATCCGTGTCAGGCCGTCGACCTCGTCGAGCATTCGCCCGAGAGCCACCGGCCCTACTCTCTCCGCTCGCCTTGACTCGCCTTGCCCCGCTAGCTTATTTATTTGCTTATCTATTCCTTGCTCCCCCGGGCTCCCTTCGCGCGCCGCGACACGGGGGGGACAACCACCGGCGGATACCACGGGATACGGCGGGAGGACATAGACCACCGCAAGCCGGTGACCAGATATCAACCAGAAACGAACGGGCGCAGAAGGGACGCGGAGATAATCGATATGTCGGCCAGCGTCGCGTGGGACGGCTTTAGAATTTGCTTAGATCGTAGATAGACCTGGAATGGCATCGCGGACCCCCTGGACGGATCCTTCGGCCTCCCGAGGAGGAGGCGGAGGAGGAGGGGGGGACCCATTTCTCGCTTCGCGTTATCCCCGCCCCCACCCTCCCGCACACCGTCCACGCACTTTCGAGCTCTTTGAGACGGACTCTCGAGGAAGAGACCCGCTTCCGTTGGAAAGAGCCACGCGACGAGAAACAATGCGACAAAAGACGAGCAAAAGGGCGAGCGCGCGGTACCGCAGGGAAATTTGCCGGAAGGCGGCCCTTGACGGTCGATCTGCTAGAGGCGAATAGTTTCGCGCGCCTGTTAGAGGCCCCCTCCTCGCCCTCCTCCTACCCCCCCTCTCAGAGTTGCTGAATCACCCTGTATATACAACCCAGCGGCATTCCAACGGACATTCTAATTTTAGCCTTGCTCGTCTCTCCTCTCCTTCTCGCGTCCACGCGCGCTTTCCGTCCTCGTCTCACGGCGACGATCTCCGTCTTTCCTTCCCTATCTCTCCCTTCCCCCTGCTGCCCCCTCGGCCAGCGGAGGTTGTGTTTTTCGTAGCGGCCTACAAAGTGCTGCCCTCCCTCGGTGGTACGCGACACTAACCAGTCGGTCTCGTCTTTCCTCCTTTCCCTTCGCCACAGGGAGAGAGAGAGAGAATAAGGGAGAGAAAGAGGAAAACCGAGAGGAGCGATGCCCCCTCCCTGTGCGCCCCCTTGCCCTCCCTCCACGACCGCCGTTTTTGCCGGCTACAGAAGGGACTACGCCTATTGGCGCAGGCGGCGACCAGCACTTTTGCCCGTGAATGAGATGTTTTGCATTCGCAGACGCTGAGAAACGTGTCGCGCGCGGTGTGCTGCTAAATTGGAACACGCCACGGCGGTGGCTGCTTAAAGGCGAATAAAAGGGCCGCCGCGAGAGAGAGGGAGAGAAAGAGAGAGAGGGAGAGAGAAAGAGGAGAGAGAGAGGCCGGTTTTTCCAAGGGGGGCAAAACAGGCGTCAAACGGAGAAAAAGAGATCACGCCTCCGCACGAAGGTGGACAGCCGACTTTACCGGATCGGACTCCGGTGGCGGACCGGACTCGGATCTCCATGGGAAAGGCCCGAGTTCAAATACCACCCATTGGTTTCTCATTAAGCGCTACTGATCGTTGTGGAAATACATTAATTTGAATTACCGACTCTTGAATCGATGCGCTTGTACGAAATGCTTATGATAACTTAACTGGTAGGAAAAGGAACTAATGGAAATACTCGTTAGCTCGGTTACTTTTCATGCGACACGTATATTTTGTAATTTGATCCACGATACCTGGGGTCGATGATCGTAATGTAAACGGTTAAATAAACGAAACTCGATGGATCGAAGATGTACAAGGTCGAGATTAACGACGATTTTCTAAGGTACGCTGGGTTAATGTGGGATGAAACGTTAAGTGCTCTATGTGCTCATTGCGAGGGATGGGGGGCAAGCAATAATCAGCTCGAGCAACAGTCGTCCCGTGATAACATGTTTCGACTTTGTTGCCGTGCTTTACTTTTCGATCACCCTTTCCGTGATACTGCGATACTCGACAATAACGTGTGTATTTTAGGTAATGCCGTTATCGACGTCGAGGTATCGCTTATTTTCGTTCGTGATCGAGGAAGAGGGGGTTGTTGCGATTAACATGCAGTACACTTAAAAACACATTGTTTTGGTGAGTGAAAGGGAATGTGCATCGGCGTCGAATAAGACTAAGCGATCGTTCGTTCAAGTGTACACGAACCGTGTGCCATCGAAGATAGATCGCAGCTGAGCTTATCGCTACCATCGGACGATCGACCCGATTCTATCCTTTTCTCATTGTGCAGAGAGATACGGTGAGAGGCAAGTTCTATTGCTCGCTAATTTAATTAAATTCTACGGGAGTTTGGTAAAACACTAAAGAGGGGGATCAACGACGAACGTAAAGAGATCTGCGCGTAAATTGCGAGGTACCGCTTGCCCAACGAACACTGACCGCGCGTCAGGTTCAAAATCGACCAATTAATTTCGAGTATCGGCTAGATAAGGGGATACGAGGACGAAAGTCGAATTATATACCGCGCTAAGGCGGTCTCGAGCGTGTTTGCTTCGCGTCATATCGTACAAACAAGCTGTCGGTCCAAACATGTTTTTCGGCCGGAGACATGCCGGACGTTGTAACGATGCTCGGAGCCTCGAGAGCGTGGCGGAATCTCGCGATCATTCGAAGTTCACGTGTATCTCAGCACGCACGACCTCGCGACTCTGTCGTCGATATCTACGAACGCCGCCACTTTTTACGAAAAGAAAAAAACGAGGAGGAAAATTACGAGAAACGTTTATAGCCCTGAATGACCGTTAGCATCGCTCGAGGCATCGCTCGAGTCAACAAAGATACGTCCCGATCTTTGGGAATCAATGAAATCCCCCCTGTCGCGACTTTTATCATTTCGAAAGCCTTGCACGGCCCGAAGGCTCTCCTACGCGATTCGAGAGTCCACGCGTCGAGACGATTAACATTTCGGAGAGAAGTGGATCGTCCTCGTACGCGGCGTTAATTTCGAATTTAAATTCAGTATTAACGCCCGTGCTTTTGAAATACCAACGTTCGTTTGGGCGAGCATAACGGCCGTACCGATGGAGACGGAGCTTCTGGAATTAATGCGATGCTCGTCATAAAAAGCTGGCCAACAACAAAATATTCCGGCCGGCATGGAAACCAGTATTTCTTTGTAAATCCGCTTAAAATTACCTCCGATAGCGACTGTAAACAACTTTTGAACCGTCCCGAGATTACGTGCCTGTTGTGGAGCCGACAGCTTCGGGCGAATTTATTTAAATTCGGGCGAGCGTAAATTATTCATGCTCCGAGGCAGTATGTTAACCTCCTCTTTCCTCCTCCTCCTCGATTCTTCTCGCTTTGCCTCTTTCTCCCGCTCGCGCCACGGTTGCCTGCTCTTTTTCTCGACGCACGTCGAAATTGCGGGAATCTTTGCTCGTAGTACGAGAGACGATGAATCGCCGAATCGCTCGCAAAACATATTATGTCACATAACCGGCGAGTGTTTCGAGGAGCCTCCATCGAGTGAGGCGCGGAATCGAAGGAGAGAGTCCCTCGAATGACGTTTGCCTCGCGAGCAAAATAACGAGTTTCCCGCCAAGCATCGGTATTGAGCGACGAGGAGCGAAAAATCGTGAACGAAATTGGAAGCGCGGAAGAAGGACGACTTGTTTTTCGTGCGTATCGATGAAAAGATCGTCCATCTCGCGGGAGCCTTTGTTGCCACCGCCGCCACCACCTCGACGGACATTTTAAGGTACAAAGTTGCGAAGGGCCGTGCCCTGGGAATGCCGCGAGCCGTGAGAACAGACCGAAACGGAACGTCCCAGGAAATTTCGCGGCCGCCTTTAACGAGCCATCCAGACGACGATGTTCGCGGCTGTTATTGAATTTTCATGAGAGGTAAACAACTTGGAATGCGAGCGGTGCAGAAGTGCGATACGATTTTCTCGATAAGGCAAGGCTGCTCGATGCCTTGGTAAAATTATTAGGCTTTGTTACGGGGGAACGTATCGAAAAGAATTTCTCTGTTTTCGCGAGAACGAGCACTTTATGAAGCAACTGCGCGGCGTCACTCGATCACACTCCTCGCACTACGTTGTTCCCCCATCGTATACGGTCCTCGTCCCTTTACTGTCGCTCGATCGAACTATCATCTTACCTTGAATAACTTCTTAAGCCTCCGGTAGCCGCGATGTAATCGCGACACGTACTGCTTGTTGGAATCCAGTTTGAATGATTAAAGCCACAGTTGCGAAAATAAAGATAAATAACCAAAACCGAAAAACTAAGAACTTTTTGGTGTTAAAACTATCAAAACCGGGTGTGTGTGTCGCGGGTGTTCAATGTAGCTATGATGCAGATTTCCGACAGCGTTTTGACTATGTTTCTTTCGGGTCAGTCTCGGGTACAGATATACACGTATATGCATGCGCGGGAACCGAAGAACGAAAAACACGTTCGTGGCCGTTGAGAGCCGTTCGCTTACTAAATTCTACAGTTGGCGTGTCCCGGCTGCTAACCCGCGCTTTCTCCCCACCACGACTGCCCGTTGGCGGCAAGCCTCCCCACCACTGCGCGCCCCACTATAGCCTGCCCCCACCCCGAGAAGCCGCATCCGGGAGTAGGAGTGGGGAGGCCGAGGGGAAACGGCCGCCTCCACCTCCAACGTCGCCGGTAATCTTACCGCGGATCGTAAAGCACGCTTACCCCTGCGGTCAAGTGCGAAAATTGCAATGAAAGCACCGGGACATCTCGAGTCTCTCTTCATATCCCTCTGTTCCGATCATTTTTCCTTTCTTTCGCCGAGCAAAGAGATGGGAAACGATGGTGTTTGTCGAGGGACAATACTGCCTTTTTTAATCAATCTTGCGTTTAATCTCGTGTAAACAGAAATTTATGAAAGTTTTATGAAAATACCAAACAAAGAGAAATACCGTGGGAGAATTATGCCCTGCACCCTGGACAGAAATACGGAATCGGACGTGTTGTTTGGGGCGTTAGAACAATGTCCGATCAAACCGTCGATTGCGTTAACACATTTGTCGACGTAGTCGCTTGTACGTAGTATAACGAGCATAACAGTTCTTCGCATGACAGGTACTGTATAAAAGACATCGTGCATTAAGGACATATATAATTTGTCCGAGCGGATCGTTCATATCGTCGAGGATCATTCGACGGATAAGGTTTCCAGTAAAATGGATTAAATCGTTTTTTTCGATACGTGGTCATAGCACTATCGACAGTAAACACCGTGGATGGTTTGTCATCATCGTGAAACGTTCACGGCGACTTTACGTGCGAATTTGACCGTCGGAGGGGAAGGACCGCGGGAGAAGAGGGGATGCGGAGTGGGGACGACCTGGAGGGGGAAGCCGGGGAATTTCGCCGTTGCGCCTGCGCGGGAGGCCTGGTGGGGTTACTCAACCGACGGCGCCAGTATCCCCCTCCCCTTGCCCTCCAGCGGCTGGCTCGGCGGTGCTCTCGTCTTGGAAGGGAGGGCACGGATCACACGCGCACAGCTCCTCGTCCCTTGGTGTGTTTGTTTGTTTATAGTCGCGTTCTGGGAAATACCCGATACGAGTAACGGACTCTCGTGCGTGCGGTGGCTTGCATTCCCATTCTGGCGTTGCATCCGGTCGGTTCTCGGATTCCGCGAGTATCCCAGGGAGTGTCTCCGACGATTTTCTTGCCCCTTTTGCCATTTCGCGTCTCCCCTTTCCCCTACTTTCAGCCTGCGAGGATCACTTCCATGCTTTTTCTGCTTTTAGGCCTACGCGCTACTTTTTCGTTTCTTTCGAAATTCAACGCCTTCGACTTCCTCGCCGCCGGAGAAGTCCTCCGCGCTCCGGCCGGAGAAGGCCCGCGTCGGTACTCGAAATGACACCATCGACGGCAGATTATCTGTCCGAGGTACGCTCGATACGGTAAAGTACGTAGCCGGTCGATAAAGGTTTTATCAGGTTTTCTGGAAAGTAGTCCACGTGTAATCTCGAGAATGCAGTACGTAAGCATTGGTAATCTCAAATGTATACACGCACGTACGCGTGTCTATCTGCAAATCGCACAACAAATATTGTACAATGGTATTGTGTAACGGCTCGCTATGGCGCCGCAGGACCGAGGAAATCGAGAACTAGCGCACGATAACGGTCGTTCTCGCGATCGGGAGTAAGATTGGCGAGCTTGGAGAAAAAGGTCGATGTTTGTTAACGTCATCGACGGGCGGCTTCGTGGAAGTGGTCGATTCGTAAAGCGGAAATTATACGGGATCCCGCTTGGAGGAACACCGGAGACGTCCAACTGCAAGCGACACCGTGCGAGAACTCGGGACAAACGATCGCGAGCGGCTTCGATGGTGGCCATCCGTTTATAAACCTATGCCTATTTATTTGCACGTCCAAAACGTTTGGGCCTCGCCGCAAATGTGTTTCGGCTACCATCTGACAACGATATATTTTGACCACGGCGATTAATATTCCGGGCTGGACCGCTCAATAATATTGTTTTTCCTCGTTTAACCGTTGATATCTTGTTTACGCGCTCACGATGCGCCTTACACGCAAGACCGGGTGCAATGAAACGGCAAAGTCCAGTCTGCCGAGAATGTATTCGCTATTGTTGATTCTTCCGCGAATCGGCGGCATTATCGTTTCTTTAAATGAATAATGGTCCGTTATTATATCATTGTTATGCACGCCGAGGAAGCGGCGCTGTCTGCGCCTAGAGGTATTTGGCACGTTGGACGCAAAAAACATGCCTTTTGCCCGATACTCCACTTTCCAAGCCCGATTCGTTCTCACAGAAGTGACCGCGATATTTCCTTCAAAAGTAAATAGATAATAGTATCGTTGCGTTGCAAGGAATATTATCTATTTACGAATTGATGAGCTTTTAACGAATCACGATTCGCTTTGAAGGGAGGGTCCCGAAAATTAGGGGAATCCTCGTAGGAACGATCGGCAGATCCGATTTCGAGGAAGTCGGATCTCGTTCGGTAGGAAAACAACACAAGCGCGTCGTATTTGAACAATGGTAAATTTAATTACGACATCCGTTGCGTCTGGTGGCCTCAACGGATGACCTAAAAAACCTTTTATACCGATGGAAGGTTTCCATTGGATATGTCATGCAGTCATCGAACTTCTCGGCGTTATTATCGTCACCGTTTGCTCCACTGCCTCGTCGCAGTGTAAACAACCGTCCGCCGCCGTCCAACTGGCGGCAGAAGGCTACGATACTCGGCGCGAGAAAACTCGGCGGTACATAATTAGCGCGCGAAAATAGATTTTTGCGAAACCCGGCTCCGTCCTGGTATGTCGATGAAAACAAATCCCTGTTCCCCTTTCGGCCCCCTCCTGCCTTTCTCTTTCTCGCGGCCCCTACCTCCTTCGAAGGCCGCCGCTAAACGGTGAAATACGCGCCGCGCTGAATAGTCGAATCATTGTTTGCCCGATCCAGGTCGATGGCCCCGCTCCGCGCCCCGCGAGCCCGCGATGCACCTTCCCCAAATTTCCTCCAGGAGTCTTTTATTTCCCCACGAGGCACCATTGCGCCCTTGGAAGCGCCGGGCCTCCGGCGGCTGCGTATTGTTGTGGAACATCCGACTCGTCGAAGCCAGCCGCGGGTGTAAGGTGAAATTTATGGACACGTAATCGCGGATCCTTTATGGCGGCCCAATAAAGAGGCGGAATTTTTCTAGATCGCGGGCAAAGCGGACTGATATTTTCCTTTGAGCGCGACCGAGAATGATTTCCGGCGAGGTCCCTCGAAATTCGGCGATTTGGGAAGGCGCGCAGGGCCGTTTAACGGCGCGTCGTCTTGCGCACCTGTATAAGCTCTGCCTTTTTATCCGGCACCAACGTCGCTAGTTTATGTTTATCGGCGCTATCGGTGCGCGTGTTTCGCATACGCCTTATTTGCACGAAGTTCGGGGAACAATGCGACGATATAATACCGCGGCGTTGTCTGCGCCTCGCGGAGGGGCTTCGAATTGATCGGTTTGGGCGTCGCGCGCGAGAAAGAAAAAAACGAAGGTGAGATAATTCGATTAAGCGTCGGGTCACGAGTAGACGACGGAGGCCCGACCAAATTTGAACATTGTCGTGCAGCGGTACGCGAGAGCTAACGGCTACGCTAGCCCGAGTGTCCCATTTCACTGCGACGGTGTTTACTCTTACTTTTATTACCCCGACGTATCCTTCGAAGGTTTGTAGTCATCATTGTCCTATTCTATATCAGTCTAAACAGAACCCAGGCCCCGTTCACGGCGTATGCCTTTAGGAATGAGATTTTATTACACCGTGGTAAAACGAGCACTTTCTACTTGCACGGAAGAAGGTTACCTGCTCTCCAGGACCGGCAATAATCGCGTGACAGAATAGAAGCGAAAAGGAAATTTATGACCGGTCCCACGGATTTGAGAAGAGATTCCAAACCGTATTTACCTGCAATAAAGCCGGATCAAGACAATGATAAGTAAACAGGTGTAGGAAAAGTTCGTTGCAGCGCGCCCTAATCGGTGCTGTATGGAGAAGGCGGGGAGAATACCGAGGATTAGTTTCGTACCTGTTTTCCTCTAATGTACGTATAAGGTTTAGGGCTATAAAAGGCAATTAAGCGTAGGTACTGCGGCAGTTGAGCGTCCCTACCTCGGATACGGGCTAGACTCCAATGCGGCAGCTTGCGCCTGTCTCGCTCGGTACACGAACGAGGGGGCATCTTCGAGCAAGATCTTGGCGAGCTAATACTGATGCCAGCAACCGCTAGAAAATCGGTCGCTGGTGACTAATCTTAGTGGAACGTTCGCAATTGTTCTACGAAACGCACCGCGTGCAAACTGTCAGGCTGGCGCCTGAGATACGAGTCGCGAATTGATACAACAATCGCATCGTAACTCTTGTTGGAGTGAGAGGGTTGGGGGGAGGGGGGAGGGGGGAGGGAGAACAAGGGTGGAGTGGAGGATAAAGGATCGGACTTCGAAGGTAAGGGACCCTTCGAATAACGCCCATCATCACCGGACGATCTTCCATCCGATATACGCGGAATGCTATGGATCCGGCGGTTCGAGGTCCTCTTGAAACGGAGAGTCGCGCGTCAATGGCCCGTGTTGGTCGATTGCAAAAGTTAAACAAATAAACGATAAATTCTTGTCCCCGGAGAAAGAGACGCTCGCGATTATTTGGGGAACGAATGTTAGCTAATTCAAAATACAATAGGCTTTTGGCGAGCCGATCGAAGATAAGCCAAACTGCGTCGAATACCGTGCATTTAATCCATTGTTTTTCAAAAGTGAGCAGATAACGACCCCGCGCGTGTTTATGACTTCAAACAATCGTCGGACCAAAATATTTTGAAATTCGCGCACTGCGTTGGCACTAATTCTGCTTAATGAGCAACTATTTGTACCCGCTATTTGTGTAACACTCGGTTTGGATTCTTAATCATCGTCGGGAATAATATTTTTCGCAGATTATGACACCTCGCGTTGGCATTGTGGCATATTTCAAAAGCTATCGCGCTGTAATATTCTTTTACGAATCGGGCGCTGATCGTAAGAAAGCAAGTAAAAGTCCGTAATTATCGAAGTTTCCCCGTCGTTCGTTCCAGATATCGCTTAAATCGGTATCTATTTTCGCGCAAATAGAGAAGAAGGATCGGCCTTATTCGTTCGTCAAAGGAGCCCGGCTCGTTATGCAAGTTGGTAATAAGAATTTAACGAAGGGACGACGCGGTGCGCCTTTCTCGACCGCGGTATCGTTTGAAACGGCGCACGCTCGAGTGGCCACCATGGAGAAGGAGCGAGTCGCGCTTTCGCGTCACTCTACGCGAGTGTCATAATGATACGCGATAAAATTATCGTAACAATAAGTACCTCGCCTTTGTTTGAGCGGCGGTCGAAAGAGAAAAAACACGAGCGCGAATCGAGCTAAATAAATGATCGGCTAATTAATGAATGCACGAGCTGCATGGGCGCACCGCAAATAAAGGAGCGGCCGCGTAAACGATCGGAGGAGCGCGCATTCGACGAACTTAAAGTCGCTCCAGTTTCAACGAATCGGAATGACAATGAAAGGTGGATGACGGAAATCGTAATTCCGGACGAATGTCGGGAGACGATGAATTTCGATTTTCGCCCCCGCGACGGGCGTCATTAGCGAAGCGTCGGCCGGCCGGTTCGTTATTTCGAGTGGCGCGAAAGTGGAGGGCCGCTTATCGCTCGGGATCGAGAAACAGTGGCACCTAGGCGGTGCGCGGATCGAGGCGTTGGTGGCGCAAAACGGCGTTAGATCTGATAGTCGAATTCCAGGGCGATCGCCGATTACAGGATATAGGGCTTACGTGACTAATTAGTTGGGAATTCGAGCGAAATCGGCCGGCCTCGATTCCGCGCCACGTTACGCGAAGTGCATCGATAAAAGTCTGGCCCGATGTTTTGTCGATTACGTCGGCTGGAAAAGAAAGGGAAGAGGGAAAAACAATGTCGAGAGTGAGCAGCCGCCAACCGGTCGCTGCTCGTTCGCGGCCGTGCAGCGGATAAGTCGTGTTTGCCGCGCGCCACGGCGTTAATTTGCGAATTAATCGGAGAGGCGAAAGAAAGGAGGAAAGATTACGAGGAGATGAGCAGTGGGAGGAGGAGGGGGAGAAGGAGGAGGAGGAAAGGAAGGTATGCGCGCACGGTAGTGACCGATAATGCACGGTCCTGCCGGCAATAAATAAAAAGGTATTTATACCGTTTATCGGTTGTTTACGAGCGGTGCTAACTTACAGCAATGTAGTAAATCGCGTAGGCAGCGTGAATCATTCGTGGGCAGCCGATCTTCGAGCCTCATTCAGAGCTCGGGGCTCGCGGAGAACGGCCGGCGACTTCGAAGACGTTGGCCGCGGTGGAATTTCAGAAATCACGCCTCTTAATTAATCCTCGAGCGGGCCGAACTTCGGCCGTGCGATTCGCCGATAAGGCGCGCGTGAACGAACGGCGGGCAGGAGCGGCAGAAAGGAATCGTGTCTGCGAAGCGTCTGACCGCGTGCCATCGCTCGGGGGAAGTATCGTTATCGAGGCCTCGCGAGAAAAATTACATCGGCGCGCACAGTCCGAGCCTTTGTTTTTAATTACGGAGATAGCGCCGATAGCCGGCGCGTATGCGAACGAATTTTAAGCGCGTATCGCCCGGCCGGAATCTCCGAACAGGCCCGCGGCTTTTGGGATCGTACCTGGCGCCGACGGAGGAGTCGATTCGCAGAAATCCGGGAGGAAAGTTAGCGCCCTTAACGGGTCATCCTTCGAATCCGGGAGGAGCCATCGCGAGGAGGAAAAAATAGACGAGAAATTTATTCGATATCGCCGATTCTTGGCAACGCTGCTAGCGTGGAAGAGCCTATTCGCACGACGGATTTATGCCGGATTCTGATGAATAGCCACGCGCCTGCGAGGTCCTGACAAAGTTTCTATTTATACAGAATAAAATAAGACGCGTCCAGCGTTACGTTGGGATCGCTCGATGGTCACGCCGTATCGCGAAGGAGTTCGATCCCCCGATCCGCGGCCGCTTATTTATTCGCGCAATGCGGGCGACATCCAGGAGGATCGTGTCCACGGTTTTGAGTCGAGCCACTTTCCATTTGCGAGGAGCTTCGGTTTCGAGACCCGCGCGAACAACGCTTTTAAACCATCCGTCGCGATATACGAGGGGCGGCTGTGGGAGCGAGAAAAAACCGGCGAGCCGAAAGCGACCGATCGAGGATTAAAAAGAGATCGCGGCAACTCGCGTCGCGTTATCGCGCGAAATCGAACCATTGATCGATCACAACGGCTCCACTTTTACGGCCGTGCCTGCCCGGCTGGTCGCGCTGTTCGAAGGTATTTTGAGACATAGCCGTGATTTGCCGACGGCACGTCGATTTCCGTGGGCAAAAAAGAAAGCGAGATGGCAGAAGCCGCGGAGTGTAGCGATAGACGGCCAGTAACGAAACCGTCGTATCGTCGACTGCCGGGTCATCTCCGATCCTCGATCCGTTCGCTCGACATCGTTTCAATGGCGACTTATTTATCCTCGGCTTGCCAACGGCAATTTGGCAGTGTTACACACTGGGTCGGCGTTGTACCTCGCGTGCCTGCGGCCCACTAAAATTTCACGACGATTAGCCGGCGGGCAATAACATTGGGCGGATGCATAATTGGTAAATTAAATTAATCTCTTTCAACCGACCGCCACGACCTGATTATTTTCCGCGCGAATGCTCGGCTCACCGGTCGTCTAAATCCAAAAAAAAAAAAGAAAAGCTCGCGATGAGAGCGCTCGAGGAGACGGACAAGGCTGCTCCTGAATTATTTGAGGAGAGGGAAAGTATAACGAGAAGTTACCAGCTATCGACGGACGAAAAGTTCCCGTCCATTAAGCATCGTCCGAATGGCAATTTACAATGGAATTTCGTACGTGTCGTTTCTGTTCGTCCGCAAAATTTTTCTCCCCCGGGGCCAAAGCATTCGTCCCCTTCCGTACGCTTTAACGTACTAGGGAGGCCGCGGAGGGGAAAATTCGCCGTGTCCCGGCCTCGTGTTTCTGGATGGAAATTGGCCGCTGTTAGACTTCTACGTCTATGCGACAACTCATTGTTCGAGGAGGGAATCTTTGATCGATCGTGGGTGGTCGCCCATTCGTTGGGACGACTTCCGGTACGTCCTACGGTCGATGGACAGAATCGGACAGGTATACCGAGAGGCTGTGTGGGTGTCCTTATGTACACGGTGACCTGATTTGTATTCGCTGACAGAACGTCGTTCGCTAACTCGATGAAAACCCACATCTTCCGAGTTCCGTACCTACTATCGGTCAGGCTTTGAATGCGAAAGCGACCGAATTGTCTTGACATAGACAAAGGAACGTGTAATTTTCTCAAGTTTTCGAGGGGCCGCTCGAAATACCTCCGGACTTTGCGCGACTACGGAGAGAGAAACGAACAAATAAAAATAAAGAGCGTGAAATATAGATAGTTATTATTAGAGGTAAAGCACTCGTCGAAACATCCTCGGTTGCGAATAGTTTTAAATATTAGGCGCTCCGCGTTTGGGATTCTGAGCGTCGTGTTATTCGGTCAAAAAAAAAAAAAAAAAAAATTCGCACCGCACAATGGCGTTTATTATCTCCAAAATTAGGCGCGACCCGCCTTCGAGACTTTGAGAGTCTTTCGGTTTTTGAGGCCGCGCTCGAAAAATATTTTCCAAGCCGATACGTACCGTACCTCGTTACAATGTGAATTATTGGAACACGTTTAAAGAAAGAGCGTATTGACATAATTCAAAGAGAGGCGTTGAAATCACAGACGGCAACGTTGAAGAATACGTAAAACCCAGCGCAGTACTCCGGCGTGGTTTTCTTGCGCTCATTCATTATCATTTTATACAAATAGCGTCTCACCCGTGTTATCGCCAGCTTTAGTACAGCGCGCCGCTTCTTGTTTCTAAGAAATTTTTATTTTCACGCCTTTATTTTCCTGCTCATGATTCACGTATTTACGGCGGGAAAAGTTTTCTGTGTCCGAACGATAACTTGTACATATACGGCGATATTTTTCCCCGCAATGCTCGCCGGAATACAAAGAAGTGGATTATGCGTACAAATATTATCGTACTGGACCCGTATATCTATTTTCATCCGTTTCACCGAAGTTCGCGGTGTTATGTGGTAGGAAACTATGGTAAACACTCTTTTCCTTTGAGACCCCGTTTAAGTGTTTTTGGGATGGTCGGAAAATAAGGCAAAATACCGTGTCGCGGGGAAAAATTTGGAAGGCATTACAAAGATACCACTTTCAAACGAACCGATGTCTGTCGTTTTTAATCCAGCCGTTTACGAACAAAAAGCCTTCTCGATAGAATTTTCAGTGGAACATCCTCTTTTTTTACGAGTAAAGTATTACACATTCTATCGTTAATGCACAGTATATTTTTAGTATATAAGTATCATCACCGGTATAAGTAGAGAAATACAACCCTTTCTCGTTCATAAATAATTCAATTTAAGATTATAACCATTTGTAAAATCAATAGCGCGATACGATCCTCTTCTTTCTAACCTTTCGCTATTCTACGTCGAGTATAATCATTCGCCGTAGTCGCTTTGCCTCGATAACGCACATAAAACCGAATCAATCCTCCGGCCGCTCTTTTATTTTTGACCGGCACAAACGTGCCTTCGAGAGATCCTTTTAATCCTCCAGCGCGTATACCGATCTATAATTAAGAATCGGATTAAACATCGGGGCCAGGGAGGATCAAGAGTTACGGCATCGATCTCGAAAGCGATTTCGTCGCGATGGAGCGTTGAGAGAAGGCATGGCGTCCCGTTCTTTGACGTCCCGACGGAATCACGAGGTCCTCGCAAGGCTCGCGAAGTATTTCGACAACGTGGCGACAGACGGTGGCTCGGCAAACGAAAATATTTTTTTCGCTCGCGTCCTCGTCGGCCTGTTTTCCTTTCCGGCCCGGATCGTGCACGTGCATCGGGCCTACGCGCATCCGTGCGTCATTACGACGATTAGCAATAACAAACCGCCGAACGCACGGCCGATGCGCACAGCGCCGAGCATCGGTTGGGCGAGGTTGAAAAGATCGATACTGGGTCGATCGCGCGCGTTACGGGTAACGTTGCACGCTTAACAACAGCGATTGCCCCATACCTCATCGATAAATATTGGTTCGCGTATTGTTTGTAAAAACACGCGGAATCTCGAGGTCGGCGTCCTCCTTCGTTCTTTGGAATGAGCACGCTCAAACGAGCGTCGTCGAGGCGGCTTCGATTAATCGGCATCGTCGCGTCTCCTTCGAGAGGAGCGGAGGAAGGAGCGCGAAAGAGGGGCCAGCAAGAAAGCCTTAGCGCGAGGCGAGCCTTGATAGGGGACGAACGCGGATCCGTGTGCAGCGATTCTTGTTATATCGAGATACCATCGGTATATCAGCTTGGTTATTTACTTTGCGCACGGATAGCGGGGCTACATTGGTGCCGTGGACGGACCTCGGTGTTGCGCGTCGCGCTGGATTATTCAACGCGCTTTGATTTTCGAGGAGAGTGTCTTCTCGATTAAACAAACGCGGTGATTTACGTCGGAGGTAGTGCGAACAAACAGGAATTAAAAGCATTTCGAAAGTAAGGACTCGAGAATCAATCCTCGGGCGTGGCTGTCGTGTACATTTGTTAAAGAGTATCCCGCACTGAAGTAGGTCCTTAACTCGCTTTTGCGTAGAATGAAACGATTGCTAAAGCTTGCAATAGTCATGTCACAGCTACGTTTCGTTTTTCATGGTGAAAACGATTGCTAAAGCTCGCAATAGTCACTTCATACCTACGTTTCGTTCCTCATGGTAAATTCAATTTACTACTCGCTCGCTCACTTCGCGAAAAGCTCGCCCCTCTCAGCCACCTACGAGCGCACATGCCTCAATCCGTGTATCCATGCGTGCGCTCTATCTCAGGGTTAACCCATGTTAATCAAGAACGACTGTTCCTTCACTCTACCGATATCCCATTTTCATGGCAAAGGAGAGAGAGGGCATCTCGTCTGTGGCGAAGAAAAAAAATGTTGGACACTTCGATACGGCCCGATGGAGCGACAGAAGTTCCAGGATTAATCGCCCCTGGGCTGTCCTCGTGCCGGGCCGCACCGGCTGTTTGCACGATTTAGGAAATTAAGTCGCGACTCGCACGGTGACGCATTTTTCGTTCCGATAATAAAGATACAGAAATTATCCTACGTACGGGCGTGACGCGCGTAGGTACAGGGGCACACGAGCCGAACATCAAGGAGCGTCGTGTTTAACGAGCCTCGTTTGTTTTATTGCTCGCTGATTGTGCGCACCGGCAAAATGTGTATTTCGGATCCAGGGCGGAGCGACGATTCGTAAACGGGGACTGAGCGAGGGGGAAAAAAAAGGTATTTTTAACGAGGTTGATCGAAAAAACACTTTAGACCCTGGCATAAGGAAATGAGCCCGGTGTTTTTCTTCTCCTCCTCCTCCTTCTCCTCCTTCTCCTTCCTCCATTTTTTTTTCCGTTCGGCCCATTCAGCGAGATGGCGGCGCAAAACACTAGAGGATCGCGAGGCCGCGCGAGCGAAAACTTACGTACGCTCGTGTGCCATTATATTTTTGTGCGCGCAACTCCCGTGCATAACATCGTTATGCAATGAGCGCCCGTTTTTGTCCATTCGAGTGCTCGCTCGAGTCGCCTCGAGTACGCTTCCGAATTGTTGTCACAATGCCTCGAGCTATAAGAATCGTTTGGCTCGTTCGAGTACCCGATAACATTAATTACTCTCTCCCTCTCTTTCTTTCTCTCTCTCTTTCCTGGCAGAAGGTTGCCCACGACGTATTCGCAATAATTTATTTACAACGATTGTCCGTCAAGTTTATCCTACACGGCCGACCGTCGGGCGTAATTTTATTAGCGGAACGCATGTTTATCGTCCTCTTTCCCTCTCTTCATTAAATAAACCTGGAGATACCGATGTTTTCCTTCGTATCGAGCCTTATTGTGAAAAGTGCAAAAAAGAATAATAGATTTGAGAGTATTGTGGCGAAGCTGAACGTGAAAAACAATGATACTTTATGCCAGCAGGTTCTGCGCAGCATCGAAACCTTTTAATTTTATGTAATCCCACGGCCGACAGCACCGAAATCGATGCCGATCGGGCGCTAGGAGAATGTCTCAAACCTATCGAATTTCGGTCAAAGTGAAGCATTATTTGTACACTTGAAAGTGCGCGATCCGTCGTGGCGTATTCCAAAGAGCGGAACATGACGCAGCAGTCGAGTTCCGTTAACAGGATTATTCGGCCGCTTGGAATGAAAATGTTGTATTTCGGTGAAAAACATCGACGCCGCTACACGCGCAATTATCGCTTATAGCTGTTACTTAAAATAGGTTAAGAGCGGTCACGCTTCCTGGAATCGGGAGGAGGACGAAAAATATTTTGAAGGCGGACGCAAATGTCTTTGCGTGCGCGGCCGTGCGGCAGGTACGTACTGTAAATCAAAGGAAAAGGAATCGCGTTCTTTGTCTGGGTTCGGTAATGAAATTAAGTTTCTGGCGTGCAAAACAAAGGGAAAAAGAGAGGCTGGACGAAAAACATCATAAAGGCCCAGATGGCGGGACAAATATTTTGTACCTCGACCGGCGAAGTAAACACTTCGATTACGAATGAATACGGAATTGGAACTACCCGAATCTAATTTAATCGCAAAACACTGTACCCGGGGCCTCTTATCTCACCCGGGGCAACAGCGCGAAAATAAATTGATACGTTTCTTATTATGATATATCGATATCGTACGGGGGAATAACAAACTTCGCTAAATTATCAAAGGGAAATAAATCGATCAATAAAGTCTACGAGAACGAAAATACGATTACATTACTTACACCGGGACGATCGCGAGTTTTATGGACGCGGACTCAAGTGTCGATGGATGTCATTAATCGGGGAAAAGACGAAGTACCCGAGGCGCAAATACGGTTCATTGCCGGATAACAGGGCGCGATATTTCTGACGCTAAGATCCAAGAGTCCGTGCTTCGACCCGAACAATGCGAGAAACGCGCAATATTTCGGATCAAGATTTCTCCGATTCAGACGTTTCGTATCTTTGCAGGAAAAATCATTATCGCCTCGTCTTAATGAGCGTTGCAAATTCCAGATCGCGGGAGAATTGGGAGTACGCGGACATCTTCTTTGAAGACGGCCTCTCGCTTTTTTAACGATGGTTTCGAACTAAGGAAGCAAGGAAGGGGGCGGCAAAAATGCGAAACGAACGAGTATATGTACCAATAACCTCGTACCCTCGGGTTAAATGCGGGTCCCGCGGAATTACGCGAAATTTCACGGACACCTCTATCGGATCGCCGCCTTATTGACAGACCCAAAATACGAAGTCGCGTCTCGTACAGGTGTACATGGTGTTTAAGCAGACACCTCGGGTGAAAATCCGCCCGCCTACGACCGGTCGATCGACAATAATGAGATATTTGTGGAATATTTCCATTTCCTCGTCAGTCAGCGCGGGCATGAGCGTCGGTGTTTATTCACGTGCAATAAATATAGCGTGTCGTCTTCGTTCGTTACTTTATCTCGCGTTATTTCGAGCGCAGTAGGATTTAAATAATAATCGACAAGGTGCCGCGATTGCCGCCGTTTCGCCGCCTTCCTCCCTTCCATATACCCCCTTTCCCCCCCTCCCTCTCTCAGCCCCCCCCCCCAGGCCCCGCTCAATCTTTTTCTTTTCTTTTTCGATGCACTCGGTGTATTCCATATCCGCTTCCTTCATTCCCGTATCCCGTCCTCCTCTTTCTCTGGCGGCTTTAATAATACGGCGGTTGAACTCGTTGAAATTATGCGCCTGGGAATATAAAAAAATGCGGCACCGCGCTCCAAGCACCAGACACTTTGCATACCGGCGAGAATTCAACTCGTTTCTAACGTTATATTATGCCATAAAGTACGGAGTGCATTATGTGCACGCACATGATATGCATGCAACGCGATGCAGACCAAGGAGGATCGTAGTAACAACCGTAAACAATGCCCCTGGAAAGTCTACAAAGAGGGCAACAATTGAGCCGAGGAAAAATGGGTACTTCGCACACTCTCGCCGTGATAGGATCGACCCATTTAACGACGTTCGAACGGCGACGTTTCTCGATCGACGACGGGACAATCTTTCCTTTAATCATGGAACACGGCTCTAGGATGTGACTCGCGAATGTTGTTTTTTTCTTCGATCACGCTCCCAGGGCCGCTGGTTATTTCCCGAAGCGTCTTTCGCTTCGAGCGGATTACGCGAACTGGCAGAACTAATGAAGGTGTGTATGACTTTGAGATTTTCAGAGATGTTACTTCCCTCGCCTGTTTGACTTTCGGTAAGAACTCTTAATCCACTTATCTCACGATCTACTATTTAAGGTGGATTCTAAATTACTTTATATGTATACCACATGGGAAAGCTACGCTCAATGAATAAAATGATAACCCGAGCGTTTCTCACAAAAGTAAGAATTTTTGTTCGCCATGCCACGGTAATCCCAATTTGCGAGAACAATGCTTTGATCTTGGCAAAATTGTACCTTTGGGTCTTTAACCTTTTTCTCGATACCATTGCGACAAAAAAAAAAACCGGATTGGAGGTTATAAATACTGTAGGAAATTTTTAACGAAAAGGTTTTTTCAGGTTTTTTGAGAACACTTTTTTTTTTATCGCCAATAACGTGAATTGGATAGATAAGGGACTTTAAATATAGGCCGCGGTGTACGCTGTATCGTATTTGACAATGTTAAATGTGTCTATTCTTAAAAAGATAAATAGCGGCTCTATGGATGTCGGCGCCGTTTCCAGAGCTCCGGTTAAAAATACTTCGTATTCACGCGGGCAAATTTCATTCATTATCGGGGCAAAAGTTAAATCCTCCTTCCAAAAGTTCTTCTCGTTTTTGTTTTATCGTTATACGACTGCGTAAACACGAATCGCGATTCGAAGCGCAACACCCCCCTCGATCCGGAAGAAAATATTTATGCCTTGGAGTCGCGTTGCCATACCGCGGCGCGATAACAGCTGCCATTTCGGGCTGTCCCGATCGTACACTGCCGAAATAAAATCTGCTTTTACTTGATAATATTGGCTAATTTATGAAGAAACCGACAACGGAGCACATACACGCGCCTGCGTATTGCCAAATTTTTTCTTTTTGCCGAACGAACGTATACGATATAAATGTACGTATGTCTCTCCATTCGCGCTTGTGATGCATATATATGAATATATATACATATATAATGAAAAAAAAATTTATATCTATATATATATATACATGTGTGTTTATATATACATAATACACATGATGTGTTTATAATTAATGACGTTGTGTGCGATTCGTATTATACATACGTATATACTATAGGTGTTTGCGATGAGCGTATCGGTTTTCGTCGCAGCAATTTTCACGACGAAGAGATGGCGCCAAGGTATTATCCACGAATGAGAAAGCCGAGTTTGTGCCATAATGCGAATAATGATCCTGCCATTCCCGATTTAGAACGTCCGCGTGGTGCTTGCGGATTATTTTTGGCCCGTGCCTTGCCCGGACATTAACCAACATTAATAAACTTTTCAGGCAGGTATCGGCCGGTTATTATTGCAAACTTCGAGCCGTAAAATGGAACCTTGGAGGCGACGATCGTACGCAATCAAACCGTAACGCATAAAATATTTACGCAGAGCCATTATTGTGTAACGTGTTTTTTCGCGTTTCTGCACGCGAAATCAGATCGGGGAGCGACGGAAGGTTCCTTTTTTTTTTATAAATCATCGCGTAGGTTGTAAACCGGCTGGAAGGTTCATAGACAGCCAGACGACAGGGGAAACAGATTTATGCTGAGATTTATTGAAAGTCACCGTGGCTCGTTGTTATAGTAGAACGTTAACATTGTGGCAGTACAAATGAAAAGGCAGGGATTTACGACGAACTTTTTCGTTTCTGCCTCGTGCCTCTGTAAACAGCCGGAGGATTTCGAAAATGATATAAGCGGAGGCCTGTTTCGCGATGCATTTTTCGCGGACTACAACGCCGGCGTATTCGACGGTCCATGATTCTTGCTCGGTGCTCTCAACAATTTTTTCGCGCATTACCATAACGAAGGAGGCCATTAGGATCGGAACGTAGAAAATAACCGTGAAAATCGCTGCATCCGCAATCTCTATTCATTCGCGGTCTAATTAGCCCGGCAAAAATACCGGAGTAAGGAAAAGCATAACGGAAATCAGTCGTATCGGTCTGCATTTCTTCTTGGATTTGTTTATGTTCCGCGGTTAAAGCATCTGGTACGGAGAACAACATCCATCACCTTTAGCTTTCCGGTACTTCCCAAGTAATTAATCACGCACCCATTGTTGAAACCGCCCCCGTGCTCCTGATAACGTGTTATCGTGAGACCAAGGGTGAGTTGCCCGAGGAGTGAGCGAGCATGCCCATATATAAATATATATGTCGATAGTATCGCGGAAGTTCACATTGTGCAATCGATCGACCTTTCGTTCCTGCAAGTAACTTGCCTTGTAATATGCGCCCCCGTAAATTTCCATCGAAGTACACCGCGTGGCCGGCATTGGCGCACGACTAAATGACTCTCGGGGAACTTATGGCTAAACGCACGTATCGACGAGAGAGCGTTAACGATGAAGGTGGAGCGGGTATACACAAAAGTTTGCATCATTTAACACCCCTGGAAATAATCGATTCTAAGCGCCGCCACGTACAAGTGCAGCTGCTGCGAATGTTAAAGGCAAGCATCAGAGCTAATTTCTCAAATCTGGTATGGAATTTGAACGTTTTTACGATATATCCGTGGAGTAGACCGCTGTCTAAATAGATCGAGCTCGATGACTTATAAGCGTTTTATATAAACAAACAAATATTTCGTATCGCTTCTATTTCATGCTTTGGTTCCGAATACCACTTTGGTATGTAGGACGCGAAATCTAGAATAATTAAATAAAGCTGGACGGTAGTAATTCGTATAAAAATTCATAGATACGCTGTATGAGTTTCATAAACCTCGAAGGAACGTTAGTTTGATGAGAGTAAAGGACAGAATTATCGAGCAATTTTTGGATTAACGGAGACGTGCTTTTGCATTTGTGGGACAATCGAGTTTCCTTTTTCCTCATCCCCGCAACAGCACGCGCGTAGTATATTTACTCTGGGGCCACGCGTACGCGCTTTATATCCATATATCGTGTACTTTATGCATGCAGGTAGGTACACGGATACACGTGCTGCCACCACGTGGGGTTGATATTGGCAATCGAGGGACTGAAACGCGTTTTCCGCCGTGTATTCACGACGTTTGCTCGGTGCAAACGTTTGGCAACCATGCGTAAACTTACAAATTGCGCTACTATCCATTACCGTTCATCATCTTATAAAATTTGCAAACTTCTCCTTGGGCCGAGTCAAATTAGAATCAATTTCGAGAGGCTGGCCGCAGAGAGGATCGAGTTTACGAGTTCTAAAACGGATGATTCGATTAGAGGCGCAATAAAACCGTGCCGAGAAGCTATGCGCCTATGGTAAATCGGACGTTTATCAGATTGGCGGATAAGCCTCGATTTTGCATTCCTTCCAAGAGGTTCGGCTTTTGGAACAATGTCCAATCGCTCGCACACTTTCGTACTTTGGCCGTGTGACTTAACGCTTTATTATCGCCAATCGAGAAGTGCCCCTACTTCAAAATCGAGTACATCCTACGCATTTGCGGCAATTAAAAATGTTTTACCTTGAAAAGCTTCGAGCGTATACCAGCTGCTGCAAGAAAATACTTTTCGGGCCTCGCTCGACTTCGGCGTCCTTCAACATTAATGTTCGCAATAGAATCTTTTACGACGGAGGAGAGGATTTTGAGGCGCGAAAGTCATCGGACGCTTTGTTTGAGGCAGGGCAGACTGTATTTACAGACATTTGGCGTCTTTCCGAGACGGTCTAAGGCCGTTACTCGAGCTTAAATGCAAATCGGCATCGATAGGGGCTACCACGTGGCGAGTATAAGCCGAACATGCTTAAAGGCCAAGAACATCGCGTGGTGCGCCATACGTTAATCAGTCCGCGATTAACGGGCAATTAAACAATTTCCAAGTTACAACTAAATTTTGTGTACTTAAGCAAAGCATACGGCTCGGGACCGTTAAAATTGTACGAGACGTGTGTGTATAGCGCGGAACGTAAGAACGTTGTGTACCCTGGCGTGGACTTTGAAAAATCTTCATTACACGTGTTGCATGGTTATCCCCGCTTCTTTCTTTTTTTTTTTTTTTTATCTATAATCGACACATATACCGTCTTGTTTGCGATAGACGTACGAGACGTTCCTCTCGTATTAAATCAACGGCAATTGCATCGCCGTATCTTTATCGATATCTGGAGCATTTCAAAGGAAGTGCTCCTCCACAGCGAGATAATCGATCCATTGCGTAATACGATTTCTTTCTCGTCCCGTGTAAATAATGAATTTTTTCGAGCACTCCCGATTTCGCGGTTCTCCCGATTATCGTCGAGACTTTCGCGCTTCGTTTCTTCGCCGACGTAGTCTTCCTCCTCGAAGCAAATCCGCGGAATGCTCGTAAGCGTTACTACGCTCGCGTCTTTCACGCAACGCGTGTCATTGACGCAAAAGACACCGGTGTAAAAATACGAATGTGCCGATTACATCGGATATAGGTACCATATGAAAATACACGGTCGTTCATTTTGATTTTAACGAAGCTTACATAAACACGGGAGTAGTATCTGGCGACGTAATTCACCGGAGATCGAACTTGGTCTCGAGGTTCCAGATGGACTCGCAGTCCACCTGAGAACACAGCTGCATGTGTTTACACCTGTGCGAGACGTGGGCTTTTTGTTAATTTCCAAGAGGAGTCGCGCACGTGTGGCCCCAGAAGTGTACTCAATCGAGCTTAATGAAATCGAATATTTTGTAATGAAATGTTATTCAACGGGCGCGTCCGTGCACGCGCTTTTATTAACGTAGGAAAAAAGGAGTGTTTACCGCGCACTGGGTTATCGTGACTGGGGCCCCACCTGGGGTTACATAATTCGTGTTTTTAGTTTTACGATTATGCGCGCCCTGTCCTCCTCCTCGCGCTTAATATCCGTTACAATATATTTTTTCGATGCTCGCCTAAGATAACGCGGATATCTCTCTCCTCGTCGCAATTAACGGTGGACCGATAGCATCGGCCGCGGGATAATTTCACCCGCGACGAATAATATTAGGAGCTACACTGGTGTAGCGACTCAAAGTTCCTCGCGAAAAATCCAAGCTTAAATCCCGCGTTGCTTAGCAAAGAATCACTTCTAAAGAATTTTCCCTCGCGATATTCCCATTCCACTTCAGGAAATTCGATCTCAGCTTCGAACAGGTAATTCCCAGATCGAATAACCTCGGTGGTCTGCGGCGAGGATTGGACAAAATAATAAACGGTCTTAAAGCGGTAGGCGCTGATTTCTGTGCGTCAAGTAGGATCGACGATGTTACTCTCCAGTAGGCAGATAACGATGTACGCTCGATTTTTGTGGCAGCGCTTAATCGCTATAGCGGCTCGGCGCCGGCTCGCGGAGTGCGAGTTATGAATTTGCCGTCGGCCTCGCGAGGACTGTTTCGGTAATTATCTTCGCGGCAAGAGCCGCGTATCGTCGTTCTACCGGGAGCCCGTGGATACGCATTATTATCACTATCATCGTACGCCGTTGCGGCCAACAGTACGCGATATACGATTATGCGGATCGCCGATTGTAGTTCAAGTGGTAATTATCTTGAAGCGTGCAAACACGGCTCCCGATTATAAACTTTATTTAAACGCCGGGGCGTTGTGAATTTTGCACTTTATTGTCATCTGGATTATTGAATGCGGCCCTCCCACCGCTCGAATGTAACGGACGTCCCCCAGGGCGATAATCAACAATACTGCAGCGGCAATAATGTGCAATAATCCGCCGATTATTGTCCGTCTCGTCGGCGGAGCGGCGAAATGCCGAATCACGCCCTGGTAGGAAAGCGTATTTACGGAACCGGCCGCTTTATCCATTATTTCGAATCTATTCTATCGTATTTCCCCGGCACGATATCGCCCCGGCATTTCGTCACGTGGAGGATAGACCCGTGTAATTCGTTCGTCGCGGTACATTCGCATTGTGGTCGATTGCCAACCGAATAATAATACTCTCCCGCTTTGTATCCCTACGCGCTCGAAATAAGAAGAAAAAGAGTAAATACGCTCCCGACGTATCTAAAAATATGCTCCGCGTATACAATCTGCAGCGCTCCGCTTTATCCGTATCATAGGCACACGTGTGTATAACGAACTGCAGTTGGAACCAGACGCAGGCCCGGTTAAATACACCGATCGGGTATTTCAAAGTAAACAGAATTAACCAGGAGCCAGTGGACTCTCCGCCGAGTTCGATGTCGATCGGATAATTTCGATAACGACGAGTGGCCAGGTGTCGGCTCGTCATCTTATAATTTTCGACGGAGAGTCGGTGGTTGGATTCGGATTAAAGCACCGCACTGCAGAACAGTCGGGACATACGAATGGCTTATTAACTTTCCAATCGCACCGGCGTAAATTAAATAATTTATGCCGAATCGCGGCTCCGGATAACGGAGAGATCTGCGAAATTAATAGCGGCAGTGATTTTTATATACGCGACCGTTTCCGTTAATTGGTTTTCCGCGAAAAATTCGAATCGCGTTCCGCGCGTGGAGTATATATCGCTTTGAACCATAGCCCAGGGGAGGGGGGGGGGACATGTAATGTTTAGGATCTAATTTTACAGATGAATGGAAGCGAAATTCTCCGGGAATAATCCACCGCGCGAAATTCCTCGAATTATATAATTCTATTATTACATCGAGCTATTTACGAGCATGCCCGATCCTTGGCGGGACACGGCGTATCGGAGTGACACGCGCACGTCAATTCTTTTTCCCTCGGGCATCGCCGCTAAACCACCGCACTTTTTGCAAACTCCGAAATATTTTTACCGCCTCCTGGCTCCCGTACCTATCAAAGCGTAACGTCAACAGGCCGCCGTTTAGCGGAGTAACAACGCGTGCAATTTGTCCGTGAAAATGCATTAGTAACCGGGCCAATTGCCAGGAGGAGAGAGAGACGTCCTCGGACTTTCACAACGGGCCGCGCGTAGGGCGACGAGGGGCAAGAAAGATTTCAGGTACAAGGTTGGGGCGCGGATCGATAATCGAATTTCACGTGACCACGCCGAGGGAAACGTCGATATGGCAACGGGCGCAAGATCAAAGGAGCGCCTCGACGACGAATCGGACCCATTACGTCCCATTACACGGACGAGGAGTCGCGCGGCCTCTCGTGGAGGACTGATAAAAAGAAGGCCACGTTATCGAGCCATCGTCCTTCCATCGAGCCGAACTTTTCTCGCGTGCAACGCCACGCGCACCTCCATCGTCCAACCTAGCCGAGGAAGTGTCTATTTCGGTCTCACCCCAGACTCGCGCGGCTCGGCTCGTTAGAAAAGCAGGGGAATTTCGATCGAGGCACCCAAGACTTACCGAGATCAGCCGTCTCGTCGTCCTGACGAGGTACGAGGAGGCGCCGCGGCGGCCCTCGCGGGACATCCTTCTCGGCGGGCCGGAAAAACTGTCCGGCCTCGAGCTCCCAGGGCTGTCCTCCTCCTCGAGCACCCGGTTATCGCGACCAAAATTATATAATCGCGGGGTGCGCCTTATGAATAAGCGCTGGTACAGGTGCGGAGCGTAAATCCGGCGTCGCAGGAAGCGGCCGAGTGGCGGCGAACGGAACGTCCGCGGGAGCAGCCAGGAGGATCGTCCAAAAAGTCGGCCGATTCTAGCAAAAGGAAGGTTTGGGCAAGAGAGCTGGCCGGGGCCCAGCCAGGCCGGGAAAACACCGGCGCTCGAGGCTAGGAATCTTGGGGCGGCGGGAAACTCGAGCGCGACGTGAGCCTCGATCGCTCTTGCAAACCGTACGTGGAGAAGGCCGGCGCACCGATAGAGACCGCTGGCCGATCGCACCGAAATTAAATATGCACGATGCGATTGCTCGCGAATCGATATCGCGGTTGCGTCAAGCGACACCGTGTGCCACGCACGTGGGCTTTTATTTCCCGCGCCCTCCTGCTGTCCGTCCTTTTATTTCCCGCGCCCCAACGCGGACCGCGTTGGCGGCCTCTTTTTTTTGTTTCTCCACGGAAAGAGAGGTCGAAAGGCCGAAAGAGGAGTGGAGGAAGGATACGCGACCGTGACTTTGGCGGACATTAGCGAAGCGCCGGTTTCTCGACCGCCACGTGCGTGCTCTTGCTCTCCCTCCCTCTCTCCCTCTCTCTCTCTCTCTCTCTCTTTATTTTTCTTCCGCGATGCAGCTCGTCACGGCGATCGCGTCACTGGGCTACGCGGTATCGCCGTGACGAGGGGGCGTCGTGCGCCACGTGAAAATGCTTATCGCCGTGACGCGGCCCGCCGATCGTCGAGAAAAACGGTTGATGCCCCAGGGACGGCACCCGCCTTTCGTGAAAGTGCCGATGGACGTAACCAATGTGAATACGATAAATGGACGATAATGCTAATAACGATGATGGTCGTAATCGCGCCGAAAGTGCGTCAAGGAAATTACCGGTGGGATGCGCGTGGCGCGAAGTCTGACGTACATTTTTTTCATAATCGATCGGAGTGCGTAACGAATGCGAATGGAATATATACGAGAATATGAGTAAGAATAAGAATTGATGGTTGGGTATGGTAATCGGAGGTAAAGGTTGTAGCGGAATGAGGAAAGAATAGAGTGTAACAGGATACTAAGTATCCAACAAACGAATGTTGTGGCAATGAGCGGATAAAGTGTAAACGATGATTTCGCAAAGAATCGATGGAAAATTGATGATAATTACGTAAGCCTATATCCGTCTAGACGCGCATAGTAATGTACACTTTGTATAACCTAATAAATAAACGTAAAATTCTGACATAAAGCTGTCATTAATTCTCTCGCCATTATTAATTACGATTCTTCGAAATTACCTTTACGATCCAATATCGTACATCCTTTTTAAGCACGACGACATCCGATATAATTTCCATGTATATAAAGCAAGGAAAAACAATAGTCGATAACCAGTGTTCAGCGTGACGATTAAAATACACCTTTAAAATATGCGAGGGAACCGAATCGACAATTTCCTTATAATTCAGCGCACCGACGAATGACGCGATTCGTGACGTATCCTTGACGTTAGACACGGTTGGGACTCTTTCGCATTTACTATTTGATCGATAAAGCTCGTAAAACCCACGTCGGGCGCGGTCGTAAATCCGTTGCTCGCGTCGGAACAGCGAGAGGCGTAATTGTAACGCGCGACGATAGTCCGCGTCGCATCGAACCGGCCGCGTAAAGTGCGACGACATTCGCGTCAAAGGGCTATCGTGACGAACAAGCATATCGCGTAAGTGCCAGCGTGCGAGAGCGCCGAGCCGCTCGTGAAAACTCTTATCGCGGCGGCGTTCTCACTTGGAAACTGACTTTTCTGTGGGCGGATGGGCATTTCTGATTAGGCCGTACGGCGCAATAAAGAGTCGCGGCGATTAATTTCCACGATTTCCCCGATAAAGTTGGATTGACGTCAGCCTTGGGCGTACGATGGAGTGTTACGCTCTACCGCTATTGGATAATACTTTTATGCTCGATGTCTACAGGTGTTAAGCGTACTGCACTTCTCCGCGCGTCTCTTATCTCCTGTTAAGAATCGAACGCATATTTTACCACGGCTTTGATCAAAATGGTACAGACGCAGTATTACTTCTTTATTCTTTTCTTTTTTTTAATTCGTTTTTGGCACTGATAAAGCCCGCAAGTGGAGTATGGCAGACGATACTTGGGGATGAGCTGAAAAATATCGATACTTTTGTATCTTCAAAGTAGCTGGCCTAATGTCCTAGTTTTTAAATTTTCAAGCTGTTTTTTATTTTTTTTTAATTCTTTTTTGGCATCGACTGCTAAGGTCACTTGATCTAGGATCTATTGTTTAAGGTGAATTTCGAAACGTCAGAACTGCGGTGTACATGTCAGATCGGAAACCATCGGATGGGCGGGATTCGAACCCGGATCTCCCGCGTGGAAATCCGAGCCTCTATCCACAACACCACCGTGGCTCTAACTTCTGCATTCTTTCGACGGTGGATCAATGCACTTCAATCGTCCTCGAAATAAGTCTCTTTTTTGCAGAGCAGCACCAAGAGTCGCGCGTACGAATTTTTCGGCCAATCCTGCGTCACAAACACGCAGTTTGCGTACGTTGAATCTGACCATGCAAGTTGGCTTATTAAGGAATCCTGCTGACCAGTACGATTACTATGAGGAAAGCACTGACGTCAAGCGGGTGCTCATTACTCGTCATTAATAACGAAACCGCATCGAAGCATACGACGCGGAAACTGAGCATTATCGAACGTTCATGCTAATTACGGGCTATAGGAAGATAGCGAATGAGGGGGGGGGGGGGAGAAAAATAAAGGCACGATTTATCTCACGGTAAGAAGGTTGCGTACAGAGTAGAGCGAGTACTTTCGAAATTTCTATCGCTGGAAGGCTACGTCGGGGCATTGCGCGAAACCCAATGGTTATTCGGCAGAGCCGTATCGCGAGCGAAATATCGAAATTCTCGGCCACCAGTGCCGCTGGAAAACCGACATTACCCCCTCGTTACCTTTCAATTTGACCGATCGATGCCGTCGGACACGTCTAATCGGCTCCACGTCGCTCCAGCCTGGAACTTTGCGGATCGCGGCCGGTGACAGGTGTGCGTGCAGGTGCAGAAAGGCAGAAGTGCAGGAGCTCGCGAGTGGGTAAACCAGAAAGTGCGACCTAGGACCGAGCAACTCGGTTTGATCAACATTCTGCATTATTCACGCGAGCATGTTTAATTCAGCTTGAAATCGGTGCATTATTCCGCCGAATTCTCCGCTGCAACAAAGTCCACGGGGATGACGTGGGCGCGGGATTGGGTAAAATTGAGAATTAATTAGTAATCTCGCGGAGATGGACGAAAAACTTATGTCGATTTTGCCGGATAGTGGGAAGAAGCGCGAAGTACGTGGTTTGAAAGACAAAGAAGACTGCTCGGTCGTTTTCTTGGAAACGTAAGTTAAATACTTGATCCTTCGGAGCGATGACGATGACGGCTATCCTTGCTTTGAAGGATCAAGTATTTAAGAGAGATATATTGAACGAGCCAATGAAAGTAGAGGCCGGAATATGAATAATTTTTTTTTAATCATCCTGTATTTATTTTACGAATCATCATTTAAATCAGTTTTAAGATAAAGTATTCTCTGAAAATTTATTATGATTTGGTCGTAATCTATGAATTATTCCTAGTTTATCCTCTTTGTTCGAGGATGTATTTGGTACACCTCCTAAATATGGCTGGAAAGTCGCTGGTAGGTTCAGTATTAAAACAACACTTGTTTATTTGCCCCGGCTCCGATTACCAAGACTCGAGGCCTGACCGCCTAAGGGTGCACTCATTATCGCTCATTGTCGTCCATACTATCCTTGGAAAAATTCCTAGATAGCGGTTTAGGTTGGATTCCGTATCTTTAAGAAGCAATTCCAAGGACTCGTACCGTCGCTCATTCCCGTCTTCTCGTTTTCTCCCCATTATTTAACCTAGAAATCGCCGCTCGAGATACAAATCCAAAGTGCCGTGGACTATTCCGTGTACTTTATCGCGTAAGAAAGTCGGAGGCTAATGGCCAGAAGATCAAAGCCCTGCTCTCTAAAATATTATATCAACGCCCAGATGCACGGCCCAATTCCTGTCGCTGCATCTCGCGCTTCACGATCGGTTTGACGCGCGGGGGCCACTAAAATCCATTGCCTGGTGCGGCCGATGGACCGACGGGAGAGACTGCGGATTGTGTCATTATGCGAAGGAATTTCGATGATTCTCGAGATTAAATTCCGCGCCGATCTTTAAAGCGAGCGCTCAAATCCCAGCCGCGATTTCTTGCCGGCATAAGTCAATTTCCCGCGGATAAATCGACTTCGAAGAAAGCCAGTCCTAGTCGAGAGCGTAACGCCGAGTCGAGATGAAAAATATCGTGCGCCGTGAGATGTACGCTCTGGGTAAAAAGCACGCCGGCGGTAGCAGACCCCGGGGGCGGAATGCAGCGAGGAATTATGTGTCACCGCGCGGGAATGTGACTAGGCTTGGGCGGCAGATAGAGAGATAAGAGGCTGGAAAACCTATTTCGCCTCCTCGGCTCGCCATGAATCCCGTCGATTTCGAAAGGCCATCCGGAGAACGCCAATTTCAGGTCCATCTCCTGGAGGAGAGAAACGGCCGATGAATGTGGGACGGTTAGCCTGCGTTTACATACCCAGAGCTTTTGGTACTTTTGTCCCTCAGTGGTTTGGAATTAAGCGTATATGGAGATCTGACGTTTGTTTTTGAAAAGCTCGATCAAGTATCTTTTCTGTCCGTTTGAAATAAACCGATAACGTGCTTTGGCGTGAAAGCTGATTTTTGAAATTATGATGGGAGCCAATAGATTTAAATTATATACGGGTATTACGCGAGAGTATCGAGGAGCGATGAATAATAATTAGTCTCTGCATCGATTTAGGTTTCGAATAGGTGGCGAGGCGTCGGGTTCATTGTACACGCGATACGTGAAGAAAAACAGAAAGCTTGGACAGGATGTAAACCCAGATGATCGCTTCGATACTCCAAACCGTTATGGCATCGCAGTGCTTTTTCCAAGATGATCGCTGGAACTGGAGATTCTTTTCTAAACGACCGTACCCGCATATCACGCTATTGGCTCGTTTGCCAGGATCACTTTTATACTCGAAGATCGTGATTTTCAAATTGACGGCATCGGATCTTTATCGGAGTTAATTATCCCGTTAGCAGGTTTGGACGTTGAATTACGAGGTACCTTCTTTCGCGCGGTGCGCGGAGATTTTCTTGCATCTAGCAGGAGTACTGTCCCCATAAAATCCGAGTGCACCTCTTCGGCGCATATCTCTGCCGCGATAAAAGCACCTGTGGCTGCACCTGCTCAATGCCGAGGAATGCGAATGAAAACGCTCAATAAGCCCGAGCGTGACGCAGGGATTACGCGCGCGACAACGATCATACGCTCGATGACCTAACGTAATTCCTCGTAATCCCAGAGATATCGGTCATGCGCAGGACCCGTCTGCAACGACGGACAGATTCGAGTACCGTGAGCCCCACGAGATTTTCACCTGCGCGAAGGAAAAATGTGCGGCATAAGTAGCAATTCCGTTCTTCCACATCTTAACGATGTTATCCTAATTAATCGAAAAGATTTTCCCTTGCGAGAAGGAAAAACGTGCGACATAAGGAGCAATTCCTTTCTTCCACACCTGAACGATGTTGTCCTCGTTAATCGGACAGATTCGAGCACCGTGAGCTCAATGAGATTTTCCCCTGCGCGAAGGAAAAATATGCGGCATAAGAAACAATTCCCTTCTTCCGTATCTTAACCATGTTATCCTAATTAATCGAAAAGATTCGAGTACCGTGAGCTCCATAAGATTTTCCATTGCACGAAGGAAAAACGTGCGACATAAGGAGCAATTCCTTTCTTCCACGCCTGAACGATGTGGTCCTCGTTAATCGGACAGATTCGAGCACCGCGAGCCCCATGAGATTTTCCCCTGCGCGAATGAAAAATGCGCGGCACAAGGAGCAATTCCTTTCTTCCACATCTTAACGATGTTGTCGTCGGTTAGTGTGCTGGCATCGACTGCCGAACGGCGTGAGTGTACCGAGCGGTCGCTATATTTACCGTAGGAAAAGTCGCCTTGCCAAGTCGAGTAAGGTGTCGCGAGTATAGTAGCCGATGCACCGAGTGCCGGATAAATCCGGTTTGATGCCAGAAGACGACACGGCATAAACATAGACGAGACAAACGCCGAAAAGCGATGCTCACAACGGCCGAGTGTCCCGACTTTGGACCGGCGGCATTCGCCGCGTGCCGCCAGAGCCGCGACAGGATTGGCCGCCCAAACGAGGCGCGACGCTTCGAATCCTCCTATCGCGTGTCACGATGCATATCCGAACTTCACGATGGACAGCCATAGCGGACACCTTTGTAACGGCTCGTTACGATGTTCCAGGTTATGTGCCGCGCGTGGAATAAGCGATCGTACATCGTGCACGCGAATTTCCATTTTAAACAGGCCGCGGTGTGTTTGACAACCGGATAACGTTTTGGGGAGGCAATTAAAGGAGTTTCGATGCAACGGATCTCTTTCATGAATAATTTCTGCTTTGCGCAACAAAGTTTGCGAGGGTGGGATTACTGTCTGTTTCGTACGATGGAGCGGTTTTGCGAGGGAATCGCCCCGCTTTGGGGGTATTTTCCGCGTAGAGGAGGCGCACGGCGGAAGTATTTGAGGGTAGAGCGGGAGGAGTAAGCTCCAACGGTATTCGAGGCCTTTCCCAGAAGCTTGGCAAAGGTCCTTCGTCGAGGTAAGCCCCGTGTGAATGGGACTTAACGTATTCGTCGGTTCGTCAACCAGTGGGGGGAAAAAGAGTAAAGATAGCATCGCGGGTACATCTCTCAGGTTAGTCTCGCGGTTCTAAGAGAGTTAGGTCGGTTATTTCCGTCATTTCTGGCGGGGTTCACGACCTGCGGCCCGAAGGCTTCGTCGTGACGTAATGCGGCATGACGGACGCGCAGGTGAGAATGGCGGCGGAACTGGAAAACGGAAGTGGGCCCGATCTGCCATACTGGAAACATCCACCCCTCGGCTTACCATCGTGTCTAGGATCCAAGCTGCGAGTCGTAATTCAGTGTTTGAATCCCAGTGCGGAAGGAACTAGTTTGAGCAGAAGTATATAATAATCGGATAATCAACAAAAAAAAAACTTAAGGTCGATAGACGGAATTGATGTTGTCGAAAGGGCACGGAGCTGCAATCGCGTATTTTTTGAATTTGCACAAGGAAAATTGGGATATGAGTATTATTGGAACTCGATCGTGACTTCTGGATTTTTCCGTATACTCCCAGGATTTTTTTCTGTTGACATTAAAGAAAGGAATCTAGGTTAGATTCGATCGTAGTGGCCGATGCTCGAGAATTGAACCGACGCACGGTTATTTTGCGATCGCGCGAGATCGAGCATCTTGGAGAGGATATTGGTTGTGGCCTCGGATAAAATTAATTTATCTTCGGATCTCACGGACAGAGGCACGACGAATCGCATTAAAACGTGCCTGCATGCGCGGCAAGGTATTTCATATTTGCTATGTTCGTGCAAATAATTTCAGGGTTGGTGGCCAACTCGCGTTGGAGGAAATTTCAGGGATCATATTGCGACAGTGTGCGTATATATATATAGATATACTCGAATGCACGTTTACGTAGAAATACCCACATCGCGATAACGTTGATGGATTCAACTAATTATCAGGAAAGATAAAGATCGCACGTCGTAAAGGCTGGTTCGTCTTTTACCAAATCTCAGATAGCATTCCGACATTTCCTTTGATTTTCTTTCCTCTTTGGTCAACTCGAACTGCTCAATCGTATCAAGATAGGTCACGCGAATGCTTGATATATAACATATTAAAACAGATCCTTACATTTCCTTACGAAGTCAAAAAATTTATCCAAAAGTCAGTCTCACGATTAATCGATTTAAATTTAATTAACCCATCACAATTATCTCAATCTCGATCTTAATGCGCGTTAAGCAGAGATTACGCGCAGTCCGTTTGCGCGAGCGTCGATTGCAAAATCTCCTGGGTTTTCTGGAAGGATAACTACGAATATTTCACCTCGGCTATTCGCCACTCGGCCTTGCAGGAGTTTACGAAAGAGGGCTAGATCGATGAACTCGAGGTGAGCGTGCTAATCGCGAATACCGTACGTAATTTCGAGAGCGACGAAATGCGTCCGCCGAGATCGGTTAACAATGAGGACGCGCGATAATTAACTGAGGAACCGAGCGAAAGTCGGGAAAGCGCGTGGCGATCCATCTTGCATGTTCAACAGGTATCCAGATAAATTCCAACCGGAGAATCGAGAACCCTCGAGGTATGTTTACTTGCCGCTTACCGAGGAGCAGGAAGCGTTCGGATGCTCGGTGTGTCGTTTCAGTAAGTACGTACTGTACCAATTACGATCCTTACGTAAAGACTCGAAATCCACACCCTTAACGGCGGATTAACACGGTTAACCAGAAACTCTCAGGCGGTAGAAGCGGTGTGATTACGGATAAGAATTCCGTAAAGGAATAACCATTTTGATGGATATCGCTGGTGTATATTTTTGGCAGATTTTATTAAAATTAGTGGATCAAGGGTCACTCAATTTTTCACCGTTAATGGAAGCTTCTTGTGAGATCACCTTATGAAACTCGTAGAAAAAAAAAGTATGTTTCGAATCGCGTGGCAAAAGTCGTATTTTCGATTATAGGCAGAGAGATCTTTTGTAAGATCTCAAACTCTCGATTAGCACATCATTGCAAAGACGTTTAGCTTTTTGCTTTTAAGGATACGATAAAAGGCATCTTTATTGCATTGCGCACTTACGATACTTTCAAATACCTCTCCCTCGGTTCTTTTCAGTGTTCTTATATAAACGTAATTCCTATTTTTCCCCGGCTCTGGTGTAGCGGTAAGGTGACGTTTATTCTGTATTAAGGATTCTTATAATGCTATAGAAATTCTCCTCCTGAATTCCCCGCATTCCGAATTCTGCATTCAGGACTTCGTCCTGGGCGTCTGTCGAACTCGGGCCCTTCCAGAATGGAATTTCAGGGAGCGTTTGTCGATACTCGAGTCAAGTGGCAGCTCGTTAAATTAAAACCACCGAGTTGTCGCCGTGGCTTTCGAAGTCGAGACAAAATATACTTCCAGGGCAACCCTCTTTCGCCACGCGGGAAACGAGTAGGATGTGAGAGAGCGAGGAATGGTTCGTGGATCAGCGATATCTTGCTGCATCGAGGAAAGCTACGCTCTTTAGTCACTTTCGAGCATTGTTTTTTATCTCGCAATGTTATTTGAACAGTTTTTATGCCGCAGATAAGGTTTAAATGCAATTCTATCTTTAGCCATGAAGAGAGACACGATACCTGGATCTGTACTTTTGTTGTTATTTACCGAGGAACAGCAAAGAGCCCGCGCTAAAGTACGATCGGTAAGGATCCAGGATTTAAGTACAAATCACGATTCGTGACGCATAACCACGAGTCGTGTCTCACGGACTCCGATCACGGGATCGCAGGATATGATGTGGCCGCGACGCCTCATGTACAGAGAGAAGCAATGGTCATAGCACAGAGTACATGTCTTTTGTTCCTTCGATGCGCGGAATAAATTTCAACTTGACCTACGCCGCTACGCAAACACATTTTTCCTCCTTCCAAGGTGGCGCGCCACTGTGCGCCTCTTAAGTTATACAAATCCATCGGCCGAGTGTCCTCAACGTGCTTTTAGATCTTAAGACTAGCCACCTGCCGTTACGTCAGCGACATAAGTTATCATAGAAAACATGCTCAATGTCATTATAAAGCCCGCCCGTAAAACTCGTGTAAAACCACCTGCTCCTTGGGAAAATCGTGAAGCTTTAAACTGGACAGAGTGGCTTCCTTCGTCGCAATGCTGTCGCAACGGGGAAGACGCACCAAAGGATCAAGATTAAAGAGCCACGACGAGATATTTATCCAAGCACCTTCTCGGAACGAGGAGTACGGCGGTGGGGCCCGCGATAATTCATCGAGCAGCAAGACGAAGATTGGCCTATAATGCGGCAAAACCAAGGAGCCCGCGGAAACCGCTCACGTACGGCGGATGCCGTTGTAATGAACACGTCTCTGCCTTTTTCCCCGGAATCCTGCGGGTATTTCTCGGGGTTCGTCAAGCGATTTCGACGTCAATCCGACGTGCTCTCGTGCCGGGGCATTCTTTTCTCGCCACGTTGGCCGGGGCTCCACGCGTCGGGAGCGTGTAAGGTCCGTTTTACTGCCGCGTGCAAAAAGTTTCGAGGCATTTTTCATTTAAATGTCGCGCGTATATGACATAATGATCATTGTTTTTTCCTCGAGACGCATCGTCCTTCCTACTTCCTCCTATTTTCGGCTCGATGGCTTATCGAGAACGCGTTGGTGTCTAGGCGATTTTTATACGTAATGCGTTGATTGTAATATTCACGAGTTTTTGGCGAAGAACGATAAAATCATGACGCAAGACTCGTAGGCAGAGTTGATGTCTGTAATAAAAATCGAGCTCCGGAAAAAGCTTTGAAAGCTTCAAACGCAAACGTAATAGCATCGTGATAAGCAGATAAATGAATTCAGGATCGATCAGTATGAACTATATCCACAAACTTGATGACGTATATCGATCGGATAGACAAAAAGGAAACGAATGGTCGAATAAAATGTAAAATAATAGAAGCAAAAACATAACCCAGTTATTGACCAAGAATATAATAAGAGTGGAAAAAGAAATATTTTACATCACCCTTACTTGCGGGATTTCAATAATAGCATCGTGGCCAATGGGGATTACCTCGAAGGCGATAATGAGATTTACGATGGACGTTGCATTTTTTTTATTTTATATATATATATAAATGTCTGAAACTTTTTGTACAGGATAGTAGACTGAGACCGGTGTACGGTTGACGGTCAGATGGGTGCGAACGCCCAGTCTGTCCCCGCCACCGTTGCTCCGTAAGCCACATCCGGTATAGAGGCATTTCAGTTGCACGCTCGTTCCAGATAAATAATACCCGTATGCGCGACCGCGGCGGTTTCTCATACTTAGACAAATCAGCCTCGTTACGAGGCTCTTATTGAAACCCTACACGTGGCCACCGGGACGAATATCTCCCTGTTTTGTACGATACCGCCGGCTCTCGCGGTGATCCCTCTCCCACGGTATGTCCGCAGCGCCTTTAATTCATCCGACGCTCCTTCGAAATCCATTTCGTACAATGGTTTTTTGAACGAATCCAAATTATTCGAAGATTTCGGTTTGCCGTTACTTACTGTTAATATGACTGGTGAAAAATATGCTATCTATAAAGTAGATTTGTAATTGGAATGCAATGTATGTTTATATATAAGTATGCTTGCTATACTGGAATATAAGAATTTATATTTATTTTCCGTTTGGTGTAAAGAACGTCTTTCGATGCTGATTGGACCACTTGGTGCGTGGGATCATTTTGAAGGATTTTGGTTTAAAAACTAAAGTATGGTAAAGATAAATACAAATTCTTAAATCGCCAATAAGCAAGACGATTTAGGCGTGCGTACATGTATCGGTACTTGAATATTTTGAGTCTGAAATTTGAATTGTAGAAGTGTGCTGTGCACGATATGCACACTTGTTCGGTGATATTGTTGTACATTATTATGGATCGTAACGGATTTTGACCTGTAGCGCAATATAAGTAAGAAGATAAGGTATTATTCTTTACTACCTTACTACCGACCCTCGACCATTTTCTTTTGTAATTTCGGTTGCGGGAAACATCGGTTGGGATTTACTGTTTAAGCTGGGTTTCTAATCACCGCAGGTACATTATACGTACCGCTAGATTCTTTAAATTCGAAAATACCCGATAGGTAAACCAAAGGTAGTTATACCTGTAGAATTGTTTTTCCACTTAGTTTAAAGCTTCTTCGCTTTACATGGCCATTAGCTCTGTACAATTACCATTGTCGAAAGATAGGATGTATAAGAGTAATAACCGTAACGTATCCATTTTCGGAACAAACATCGTTAAGCCGATCCAATAGTACTGAGAAGTGCACAGTACGCTGAACTGTACATAGTAAGAAATATAATAAAAATAAAAATCCAAATGTTATAAAAACATCCCTTACACTCGGTAATTCCCAATTGTATTTATCTTTTAAATAAATAAATTTTAAATAATGAACAACCTAATTTGATATCTTATCATTTTTGCTAAATCCTTCCATTTCATCAGATTCATTCTTGTTCTTTACGTAAGTACCAAAACCGTGTTTCCTCTTTTGCATCCTTTATCTTATGAAATATTAGCAAATATCAAATTGCGTCATGTGAAATATCTCTTACACGACCCTATACCAATTCGATGTAAGAGGGTGGGCCACTATTCTACTTCTTACTCGTTATCCGAATCTGTTTATACGAGATATATCGGCTGAAAGCAGCTTGGCTGGAATTCACGAGAGAAGCCCTTGAGTCGCGTCTTTTCTTTTATTGAAACCTTACCCGCGGATATCGGATAAATATTTCTCCGTCGTATACGATCCGCTGGCTTCTCTTGATTTTTCCTATTTCTCCGTGCGCATAGGGTACGTTTAACCAATACGTACATCGCGCGTTACTACGACCAGCAATAAGATAGCCGGATTGATTCTGCAAACGAGGGTATTGCATTACTAAACGGTGGTATCGCCATTAAAATTTCCCTCTCTCTCCCTCGCCATCGTTTACGCGCATTAATGTCTTTGCTAATTCGGAAAGTGCAAGTTGAGTGCACTAAGCGAGAATAAGAAAACTTGTATGCCGATATCGTCAAATAAACCAACCAACATGCCGAATGAAAATTTCGTTAAAAGTGAACGAGGTATCTAAACGATGTTAGAAACAGTAAGGTTGTTTTAAAAATATTTTTTTAGGGACTCAAACTTATGTTCATCTTTAACGAAGTACGTCTCGAAGATTGAGGCATTTTACGCATACAATATTTTTAGTCGCAAACTTTTCCATATCATAAAACGAAACATATATATTTAATATGATAGTCTATTCGCCGATTCTGACAAATACGAAAGCCACGTACGGTCGTTAACGGACCATGCGGCATTGGCCATTGAAGAAAGTGCGGATCGCATATAACCTGCGTAAAACTCACAGGCGAAGCCTTTAAGATGCTCCTTTTCCTATATTGAAATCACATCTGCAGACACCCGGGCGAATATCTCCTCGTATACGATCTCGTTGGCTTCTCTTAGAGTTCCCCTATTCCATCGTGTGCTTGAAATGCGTTAAATCCGATCACGGTGGTATTATGATACGTAACGGTGTACTCGAGTGTTATCGCTGACGAACGGTCCCGGCGCACGATACAATTTTCAAGTATTTTACGCAGTTAAATTTCCCGAAGCACCCATTGTCGTGAAAGTATCTACATATTTAAATGCCCCTTGAAATACTCGGCTTGCACGTCGTTATTTAAATCCGTCCTCGATCCCTTTTGCCATGCGATGAATAAAACCATCGGTCCTCGCTGAAATACGATAAATGAATAAAACGATCGCTACCAGAAAACAATGGCACAGGAGCCTCTAACCGCTGCAAATTTCTTAAGACAGCTCTAATTATTAAATTCAAGGAGTAAAGGGATTTATTTCCTCATTCCATATTCCGCTCAAATTCGATGCAAAGCTACGAGGGTAGAAACTAAATGATGTATTGAAAACCAATAATCTTTTCATCATGGTACGGATGATATAAGTTGAAAATCCACAGATTGCGTAGCGTTTTATGAGCCCCCCTCCCCCTCCTCCTTCCCCCCCCCACCCATCCAGATTATCCTGCGTCGTGCTACATGTCTGGGAGAAATCTCGCGAGCTACACGCCAAATTGCGTCTTTTATCGACATATTCGTTGCAAATATTGGAATCCCGGTAACATCTTCCCACGGTGCGCGATCCTGCCGGCTTCCACTTGCTTCTCCTCCTCCGCGATACGTCTGGAGTATATTACAAATCCGGCGTTTCCTATATTACGTATTACAACTATATACGAGACTTTTATCGACCGTTAGGGATGTCGATGTTCGAAACGCGCAGTGTTCGCCCGCTGTATTACGCACTCATATTCGTCGGATGTACGGCGAAATCCGGTTTGAGAATAAGGAACTCGCGATGGTAGAAACGCGAATTGGCAGGATTTCGGGGAAAATATCAACGATTTCCGTTTTCGAATGCCTGGACAACGTAGACCGTGAGTCTTCCAAAATTGTCCAAAAAGAACGAACATGCGCAATGTTTCGCCCCGCTATACGATATCCTGAAACAAATGGCAAGAATCTCAACTATTCCCCGAAAATCAGTAAGTCGAACGTTCTTAATAACCGTGATGTTAAAAAAAAAAACGAAGGAAAATCCCTTTTACTCCAAAAGACTCCTCTTTCTCCCAAGCCAATAAAATAGATACGATCAAAAGAAAACCAATAAATAGAAAATAGAATAAAATAGAATAAAATAGAACGACCCAATGAAATTCTAGCTCCACGAGCACCACGTAAAGAACCAAAACATAAACCGCGCGACAAGCTACTCTATCGGACCCAAAATCACCGATTCTTTCCGATACACCCCAACATCCAACAACCTCTTTGATCCAGGGTGGAAAAACCAGAGGAGACCAAAAAGCTATGCTACGTTCCGATTTTCGCGCGGATTCGATGGGATTCGCGGCGAGGCAAATAATTAGCGACGGCACGGTCCGCATTGCTTATACCCCGGTGCTCGCGCGGCATGCCTCGCGGGCCTTTTGCGGCATTCCCGGACAGTTATTCGAGGCCAACGTTCGAGCAGCCGCGGAGTGGGTCCCTGAACGTCGTGTTTCCTCAAGAAGATCAGCGCCTCGTAGGGGAGGGGGCCCTTCCCCCCCCCCCTCCCCTTCCCCTCCATGGCCGCCTGGCCAGCGCGGTGCCGACGAGTCGGTGTACTCGATTTCCAATGTATGTACCCTGCCGCGAGAATGCAGCGATTCCGCACTTTTCTTACATCGGTAATGCACGCAGGAGCCGCCGAGCGCTCGGCTAAATAACAAGGTGCCAGGGCAAATGCCAATCAACAGCCGGGGTAATCGTTCCTTTTAAGATGCCGCGGTCTTGTTAAGGCCGAGCCCGGCCCGCTCCGGGGATTTCGATCGGCCGTGGAATCCTGGCCGTGTAATAACGCCGGGACCCAGGAGGCCCTGGGCGCACTGGGCCTGGGATTTTATGTAAACAAACGTACTTGTTTGCCGGGAATGCGAATGATTTCGCGGAAGTGTGCTTGGAGGGGAGGAGGATTGGAAGGACGATGGTTTGCATTCGCGGACACGTGTATTTAGCCGAGGAGGATGGATGTCTTTCTTTTTCTCTCTTTCTTTTTGGCCTTTTTTTTTTTTTTTGAGCGAGGATGAGAGGGATGTGAGTCACGGGTCGGCGATACTGGGACGGATGTAGATCCCGCGGCGACTCGATCGAGTACTTCTTGGTAGAGCCGAGAAGCGGCGATTCGAGGAATGCGAGAAGTATATTTGAGGTTTATGAAGCTCCTTTGGATCGTTCGAGATTCGAAGAGGATCGCAAAGGAAGAGGGTCTTGCTCGAACGATCGTCAATGTGGAAGAACACCTTAGGAATGTATCGCGATAAATAAGAATAGGGATCCAAATAAGGTAAAACTATTATAGGTATGAAAATAGTGAGCGAAGTGGATAGAACGACGGATGTTAGAGGTATGAGAGGAAAGGTATGAAGGACGCGTAAAACGAGGAGATGAAGAAACGCATAAAATCGTCCTCGATTACCTCAAAGTCGGGACACGTGCGAACGTCCTAGGAAGAAAAATTCGTAACCATTAATACACATCGAGATGCTCGAACTGTGAGAAGCGAAAGAGGGAAACATTTCTAAAAGTCACAGCCCGTGGAAGCGTGCGTCGCGCCAAGGCGTTAAAGCGACGCTGAATTAATAAGCCCGTATTTATACGCGGCATCGGAAAGGGCAAGCTTCTCCAGACGCGTACTTAGCGTTTACGGTTCCGTTTGTATCTCCATGCCCGCGAAAGGGGTTAACGAACTAGGGTCTATTTCGCGCGGGAATATTAAAAACGCGTCACCTCGGCTCTTTCGATTCGTCGCAAAGGTCTGCCCGGCTGCTTAGATTAACCGAGCATATCTTTATTAAAGTAGGACCGAAGGGAGGTTCGAGTTATTCCATAATTGCGAGAGCGCGCTCGTGAAACGATCGTTCGCCGTGTGTCCGCGAGTGAGCGTAGCTTCCTTTGCAGCGCGGTAATTAGTGCGGCCGGCGCGGCCTTTGGTGCACACTTTTTCACACTTATACGCGACTGCAGCGTGGAAGTACGCGTGCACCTGTCGGCCGGCTGCTAATTGACACGAATAGCATGAATTGTTCCTCGAGGACAATGTTCCTCGAGGTGCTCGTTAAGGCGATTCGTATGTAAACGGTGGGCGTACGCATCGGCGGGGTAGCGCGAGACGCGAATTTTGACACATTTCGAAAATTCGACGGGCAGAGCCCTTGTTCGAGGCTCGTTACTACCCGATCGGTACGCTTCGATGAGAAATCCATGGCTTTCGACTGGGAAAATATGAGCCTCCGCGGAAGGGCGTACGGCTGGCGCTGTGTCGGTGAAAATAGAAATGGCTCGAAGGATTCGGGCGCGAGGAGCGAGACGAGGGAAATTTATTCGCGCTCGTGGGGCATTTTTGCGAGGCTGAAAAATTGCGAGGCGTGGGATTTCAGGAATTGAAGAGCGACGCACCGCGATCGGTGCGCACTGATGATGAGCCTCGCGAATCGCGCGTGTGTCTAATCGTATGTAGCCCTCGTAAAAGTTTTCGTTCGCGAATTCTCTAATGAGAAGCAGGTCGTTAAGTGGATCGCCCGGTTTCCGCTCGCTCCGCGATTCGTCGCTGAGACAGCGATATTCCTCGAGGAGGTTTTTCCAAGAGATTTTTACGCCTCGTTACGTCGACGATATTATTTTTCCTTTTGGTAAGCTTACACCGAGCCTTTCTTTATGCCGGTTGCTCTTGATACGTTTAAGGGAAGTTTCGTCCGTAAATCAGAAGTTCTCTCGAATACTTTGTTCTGCTTTGCTGAAAAACAGGACGAAGATAAATCTCTGCCCCCGGATTTATTATATTACCGTGTCCCATCCGCGGTATATAGTTCTATTGGGTAAATCAACGTCGCGCAAATTACGCGCGCGATTATTGGCCAATAAAATGCAAATGCGCAGGGCGTTTGATCTTTTTACGATACGGTAAAATGTAAAAATTTACGACGTCCAGCGCGTACGCGACTTGTAAATTTTATGTGTCAAAGCCAAATCGGATTTACCGGATTTGCCCGCCCTTCGAATATCCAAAATTTATATGTTTGTTTAAATATACCGTATGGATATTTCATTCTGACACTCGCAAAGCTATGACAAATGTCCCGAAGCTCATATTCTTCTTGATACTTTGTTGCAAAAAAAAAACCGAGCTGAAACGTTATTTATGGGGAAAAAAGAGAACGATGAACGCGAGGAAGAATGAACAAAATTCAATCTGAGAGTTCTACGTATATTAAATGCCGGTAAACCGATGAAAGCGATTAATGAAATGACTGTGAAAGTCAATATTTTCAGAGATCCCTTTGTAACCAATTTCGCAAACAAACCGGGCTGCCCTCGGGGGTATTTTATGCCGAATGATTTGCAGGTATTATTTCATCTGTAAAATGGGACTTTACCATAATATCCGCGGTAAAATCACTCTTCGGTCAACGCGTCGACAGGATTAACGCTTTAAATCTACTATGAATCGTCCGTCTCGTTTTCATGCGCATTATGCCGTAGAAATTCCAAGCGCACGCCGTTTAAAAAAAAATTATCACCAACCACTTGTACCCACTCGATGCGCGTATAATCATCTTTTTATAACAGTCAGAATGAACAGCATTTTAATCCGTATATTCGCACGGAAATTGCAAATACGGATAACGGAAACTCGAAAATATCGAGTATACTTTTCGATCATTCTCAGCATTAGTGCGACAACAAATATATACACAAAAGAGAAAATTGTAAAAATACATCGAAGCGATAAGGATAAAACTTCAACCTTAGAATCTTTCACGCACGTCTAATCGCTTATCAGCGCTACAAAATCGTAGAAACACTTAAGTAAGAGTGAACAAACACAGCTAGATATCCCTTCGAGCGAGCGTACGAATATTAAAAATCATGTTAGACTTTGGACAAAATGCATGGCACAGAGAAGAGAGAGGAAAACGTATTCCGCGCTTCTCGTTCTGGAAGTTCGCTCAAGAGCCGCTCACGACAGGTTGGCCTGCGTTTTCTGGCCGAAATCAAAATATCGCAAGTACCCTTGACACGCGGCGCTGCACGGCGCAGAATTTTCAAGGCCAATATGTAGATGACGTTACACTTGGCCGGTCATTTAAATGCATTCGCGACGGTTACGTACTTCGTCTTCTTCTTTTTCTTCCTCCTCATCCTCTCCTTCGCCCTCCCCCCTTCCTCCTCCTCCTTCTCGCAGCTCCGATTGCATCGGTATTTTCTCGAGGCGTGTCCCCGAACGAGGACGCTCGTTTGCCGTGCGCAAGCGATTCCTCCAAGAGCGGTTTCGCCTTCCGCGTACCTTCTCGTTCGAATTCTCAGCCGTTTTCGCCGAGAATTCCGTGTCACCCGACACTAAGCGCGTGGCTGACATTCGATCGACCATATTGGATTCGCGCGATGTCATTTGCCGCTCCTTCTTCCTCCCTTGACCCCTGCGCCCCGCCCGGTTCCGCGAATATTACGTGGACGAGCTACTTGCGCCGCGCTTATCCAGAATTTTGATATCGTCGCACCCTCTTCGCTCCCACAATCAGGAACTCCTTCCCGGCGGCGCGTCTTCGGCGAATTTTAGGATCGCGATAAGATCAAGGGGAAAACTTCGCAACCGGGTTTAGAGGAACCCGGAGAGAGGTTGGCGGAAGTGCTCGATGCGACTGCAATCGTTAAGAGGTCCGATCGCTGACAATGAACGTCCTGCATTTAACGCGTTTACCATCGCTGTATTTTGCGAGGATCATGAGATCTAAAGGACTTTTGAGTCTCGGCCGGTTCCATAAAGTGGGATGCAGAACTCTGACTTTGATAACGGTCCGAGGCGTTTTGAAGCAGCAGCTCGACACCAGGTTTATACAGTATGAATAAATGTCGAGGCTATAATTGGTGCATCGCTTCGCCAAAATGGGTCGATATGTCGCGACCAGCCTGTACAGTGGCGGGCTAGAAAGTACGAGGAAGCGCGCGATTGGATTCATCTTTTCGATAACCAATATCGGAGGAAGGTTCACGAGGATGCTGAGATAGCTTCCTAATTGGCAAATAATTCCTTCATCCGCCATGCGATACGCCTCTCCGGGGAAAATAACTATATCGTATCATCGGGTGCTCTCTCTCTCTCTCTCTCTCCCTCTCTCTCTCTCTGTTTCTCTCCCGTCTTCTTTCTCCCCGATCGCGCCAGGGAAGCGCGAGGTCGCGGTATGCCGTTTTGTCAACCGGCTGACAGGACGGAAACGTAAGTCGGTTTTGTATCCGTATAATCTTTCCTCGTAGAGCGCACACTCCGCTGGTCGATAGGGATCTTCAGGAAACGTTACATGGTATAGAATTACGATACGCATTTCGTATGCCGAGATAGCATTTTGCGAAGAAGAAATTCCGAAGACGAGTAAGTTCCGCTGGGAAGTTCAGGCGAGTTCACTGCACCCCTCGCGTCTCGACCTGCAGAAGTATGTTTAACACCTCTCGGTGTACGTGGCCCTATATAAATACCTCTTGAAGAGCACACTGCAGCGATTTGAAGTACAACAAATTTGAGGATTACCCGTGTAATTCTATAGAAACTAAATGTACTTTATTGTTTTACAAAGACGGACTGTGGATAGAGGTAGGAACAGAGAGAGAGAGAATAAGAAATATGAAACGATGGAAAACCGTGGTTATAAGTAACAGTAATAGTCGTGTAAAACCATGCTCGGTCTATTAAAAATTAACAAATAAATACAAGCAAATAAAACCAACTTGGGATTCCACCAAAAGTCTAATTAACCACGCTGATAAATTCACACCTCCTCGATAACCCTTCGCAACCTATCCCCACGAACTCACGGATCATTCTACATCAAAAGGTTACACCACGGTGGATAACCAAATCGCCTTTTACCTTCTCTCTCCCCTTAAAACACGAATCCACAAGAAAATGAACAAAGAATAAAGCGTCGCCTCCAATAAAGTGTCAAACTCCAGAAAAAAACCATGGCTTCCGCGGGGTTAATAGAGTCTCGGCATCGTGAGACCTTCGTCATCGCACTCTCTTGCCCCCCCCCCCCCCAAGGCACTCGACGCAGAGGTGTTCGCTCCAGGGAAGATGAACGCTGGACAAGGGAGGCTGCTCTACGGTTGGAGGCTGAAAACGAGTCCGAGGTGCACGTCTACTAGCGCATATCTGGCGTGCACTTTCGTCATCGATGTGCCCCTCCCCGCCCTTCTCGCACGCGAGAGCCACGGTTTTGCTCGAAGCAAAAGCGAAGGAAACGCTTGGTATCCCGGGAATGCCGGCTAGGAAGGAGCGGCCCTCGACTGGCAGGACACGCGAGGATCCTCTCGGCCGCGAAGTCGCTCCTCGGCGTGGCCCCGAGATCGTGGAGAGGGACAAAAGGCATTCGGCCGAACTCGAGCCCCCTAACCGATCCTTGGCGCAGAGGGAATGCGTAGGTTTCATCGATTGAATCGTTAATGGCTAATGACGGTAATAAAATTATTAAATTCCCGGAGCGTGGCTTACCCTGAAAGGCGCCTCCACGGCGGCGCGGATGCGCGGTAAGTACGTAGTTTCCGGCAATTGAGTCATCGATCGATAATGATGGTAATAAAATTACTAAATTGCCGTCCTCGGAGTTTAATGGTTGTTAAATAGACTCGGCCGAACTGCGGGGCGAAATCGGCTGAACGTGGTTTCGCGGAGGGAAGGGTCGCCTGAGTGGCGAGTAGGAGCTCGCTTCTGACACTTTTGTCCCATTTTCATAAATAAAGCTAATGCCAAAGTGATTGCACTTGTAAAATCAGAATTTCTTTTTTGCTCGATCTTTGTTTACCGTGAAGTGGCTTGAGATCTGAATCAAAGTTTTGTTTGGTAAAAGAGTATAATGCTTCGCTTTGATTCATTGAATTGTACGTGATATTATGCCCCCTTGTTTGTTTAATTATTAAATCTGACTTTGAACGGTGTTGAAGTAATGGCTGAGGACATTTCTTCTATCTTAGTCAAGTGCGTGAACTTATATTTAAATATGATGATATTGATAGTAAGTAATCACTCGAATTTATTTAATGCGCTATTATTAAAGCCAATTGGAATAATTTTGATGGTCTGGATTTATCCCAGGATATCCGAATTATCCTCGAGTGGTGCTTCACAGGGCGCCCTTACCGCTGGTGCGAACCATCTTGAATTTACGGACAATTGCACTCAAAGATATCGCGGCGGATCCAATCTATTTACAACCCCGTGCAGAACTAGTGCGATAAAACTAATCTTAGCGGATTGTGCAATCGAGTTACGCCAAAATCTTCAAATCCAGAAGCGGCACGCTTTTAAAGACCAATCGACCCAAATCGTCATTTGATTCCGAAGAGCCGAGGTCAGAGTAGATCGCGAGAAGTTGCTCGGAATAACCTCGGATGAACTTGGATGCGGTTAAATACCGCTATAACCTATGAACTGATTCGACCTTAATTGCTTATTAAACTTTTCACCGAATATCAGTGTTGGCCAATAACGCCAATGAGGCTAAAACTTCCTATAAAAGATCACTTTGTAAAAATTTCCTCGATTCCACAAGATGCATCCTTCATGACGGAGATCGTGCAATTTTAATCTGTCCGCGATACGAAATTAAATCGATTTTTACGACAAATTCCAATGCACTTTCTTCTCAAACATTCCTACTTTAATACCACATTACGTTTTAAAATGTGCCAAGACATCTTTCTAAATCACTCATCCTCATCATCCTTACCCTTTCCTTTCCACCATTATCTTTCCGTTCCACAACTTAAGACATTTCTATAAAACACGATTTCCATGAAATACATTCGACTTTGCAGGCGCAAACCTGTACGCCTACGGGGCTAGTCACGAATAGCGATATCCTCTTACCGAAACTAGACTAGGTTCGACAAGCTCGCGAATCGCGTATAGCAATAAGCCCGGCGACTTGAGTAACTCTCAGAAACTGCTTCTTGGTCGGCGTGTCTACGGAACGGACGTGCTATGATCGATAGGTGTATCGATCGGCAAAGGGCGCAATAACGTCGTTCCATCGTTGAGCCTCCGGTTGTCAAGGAGAACGGCGCGTTTCATCGCCTCGATTCAAACCACATCCGGCTTTGCCTACCTAAGCTCCTAGTCTCGTTCTGAATTAACATGATTTTATGCCTAAAGCTTCTTCTCTCACCCCTCTTATCGTTATAATCTAGAATAAACGAGAGTATCAAGAATATCATAGGATATCAAGAATAAACGACGTTTATTCGATCCAGGAGTAAAACTGAACATCCACTCTTGGACCGAATAAACATCGTTTATCAACATGATTTTACTTTCCCCAAAAGGCTTCCTCGCTGCTTATATTTCTCGTCCAAATCTCTGTCCCTGTTTCGTCCGCAAAATAGGCTTCGCAGCCTCGGAAATGTCCTACATATCCATCGAGAACGAGTGCAACCACGTAGCTTTCTTACGGCACCCCGTTCTCCCAAAGAGAACGGCGCTTCGGTTGAGGCAAGAGTACATCCGGCTTTATCTACACTATCTACCCGGGCAGGTATCTGCCCGAATTTCGATAATTGCTGTTTGCTTTTCACTCCTGAAATATCAAATATGATGAAATATCGAATAAATCGATCGAAAGCGAGCGTAACAATATGGTGACACTGCCGCGGCTCGAAGTAAACGGTGCATTCCATCGGCTCGGTCCCCAGGAGAGTTCGGTCTGTGTTGTCCGCTTAACCGTTTTAGTGCGAGGGGTTTTTAAAAATCCGTGTCGCATCGTGCCATGAAGCGCGATAGCGCTTCCTTCATTTATTCGCGAATAATGCCGATCGACGCGGTCGCGCTGCTGTTTTTTTTTCGTCGACCTATCGTTAAAAATAAACCTTGGGATCCAATGTGTTAAAGAAAGACTGCTAATTACGCAGGCCAAATGACCTTAGCACTCGGTGCCAAAAAATGAATTTAAAAAAAAAATTACGTAGATTGTTTACGATTACTTGAAAGAAAATTAGTAATTACGAGAGGAAACTCTGACAGACTCGCGACGAGATACATTCTGAAGCGAGCGCCTTGCGAATTGGCGATCGTGACCAAACATCGCGACACGGTTCACCACGATACGCGAACAGCGCGATCGCGCTGCGTGGCACTAAAACGCTTAAAAGCGAGTGGTCCCGCTAGCTTCGTCCACGTCAGCTCCCTTTGCTCCTGACACAAATCGTTCCCTAAGATATCGCGGCCCAAGGAATATCCTGCATATCGATCCGAAAGGAGTACAACAATGTGGCTCCTTTGCCGTGCTCTGTTTCCCGAAGAGAACGGCGCATTCCATCGCGTCGATTGACGCTACGGCACATCCGGCTTCACTTACGTAAAGTTTAGTTTCTTTTCCAGGACGCCTTATTGCCAATTAACGTATCGATTGCGTAAGGTGTGCATCGATTAATAGATCCTCTCGTAAGCGCGATCTCAAAGGCGCCGCGATATCTCCTCGATGACCAGGTGAACTTTACTCGAACTTACGTGCCACGGAGCGATGCCTCTCGCGTAGCGCTGCACGTACGTGCATCGATACGCCGCTCGATAATGGCCAATAAGGACTGCCACGTAACCATTCTAATTTACATTTCTCAAATAAATCCCCTCGATCGAGCATCCACCGGCCGATGTAGAAGGGCCGTGAGCTCCGATAGGATTTCATTATGAATTGTATAATATAATTAGAAGTGATGCTTGGTTAAAGTAGTGGATCGATATACGGGACAGGAATTTTTTTTTATAATACAATTTAGCGCGAAAGACGGTGCTACTTTATACTCCATCTGACAAAAGGCAATCGCGTGTAATAAATATTTAAGTTCGTACAAAACGCGTTACGTTAATAAAGGGTTGAAAACAATTGACTGGTCTGTTTTTATCCATTCGCTAACTTATTCATTGTCATATTAATAAAGATATTAAAATTACTGCAGTATTATTCTCTCGAAACTGTCGTCGCGTATGTCGAATTATTTAAGAGTCAACCGCGTTGTTTTTCGTTTTAACCAAGAAGGTTCAAGATTATGCGGTTCTTGAAACCAGGCTTATCTTAGGGTATCTGCGACAGATTAAACGCGAAATCGGGGTTAAAGGTATGCGAAAAGGAATCAGACCGTAGGGGCAAAGGTCAAACATTGCGTCGAGGATCTTCCTTCTCCCTTCTCGAGGAGCGATGTATCGTAGAAGTGGCGTTTATTGATGGACACATTGATCGATCACGGTGGTAATAAAGTTGCAGGATTATTTCGCCTGCGCTTCGATCGGCCAAGAGAGCGGCTCGTATTCTCGAGTGAAACTCGCGTAAAGTCAACCGCTTCTTGATCGAAGCGGAAAGGTGACGCGCCGCTTCTATCTCGGAGATTAAATTTAACCCTGTTCTCAGTTATCGCCACGGTACAACCATCGATAATGATAGTAATAAAATCTGCACGCCCGTATAGCCGCCGAGTCAACGGTCATCGAGGAAAGTGGCACGGGAAATCTTGCACGGTGAAACTTACTTCGAATCGGACGCTTTTCTCAAGCCCTTCATAGAGAAGCGACGCGTATGTCTAAGCATTGATCGGAAGTACTGACATTGCGCGACACACGAATACTCGAAAAAGACCATTAGGAATTAATTCGGTAATACTGACAAATGAGTAGGAAACCTTAACGGTATTCTTATTTACAACCTAAAAGTTAATCGCGATGGTGTCGTATAAAAACGATATATTCGCGAATCTTCGTGTCCTTTTATAAATCGACACTCTCTATGAATATGGAAAAGCGAACTCATCGAAACTTAATAATATCCGACGAAACCTCAAGGGTGAAGAACGAACGATTTAAATCACCAACCACTACGCTTTTCCTTATACAACGATTTGTCACTAAGTGTCAGTTCAAATACGTAATCTTTAACTCTTTCCAGACCAATGACGTCACTTGGCATCGTGCGTATAATCTGTTTTCTACTAATCAAGTACCTCTCGATTGTTTTTCCTCGATATTCAATTTTCTTACTAAAAAATAACGATTTAGACTGGAAAGGGTTAATAAAACTCTCCAAAATATGTAGCGACAGCCAAAGTATATATCCAAGATATTTGTCAGGCGATTTAACGAAACTCGCGTAATCGACTCTCGAGCTTTAAAAGGGCGTAACAACCGTTGCGAAGGCACGTCGCTCTAAGTCGCAAATACACGACACGGAGTGTGTGAAAGGGTTGAGTACGTGAGACGGTAGATTATACGGCGTGAAAGATCTCTCCGGTTTCCATCCGCGAGCGATTTGCGCTCGATACGTCGATCCCGTGGAAACGGACCGGACTTTCGTCTGGAGATTGTCGCGCGCTGGGGGCAACTCTCGGGCACGAAATCGCGCCGTTTCCGCCGGCGCTCGATACGCCGATCAATAATGACAGTAATGAAGCCGATCGTGTTCCGAAAAGCCCACGGAGAAACTCGTTATCATCGGGACTTTCCTAGAAAGGCACGTTCCGCCGTCGTTTTCCCACCGACGGCGCGATACGGCGATAAAAGTCAATGTAATAAAAGAAAGTGGACATGGGACCAATAAATCTTATATATCGCTTACGTTAAATAAATAAATAAAGTAGATTTATATATATATATATATTTATTATTATTA